>JPKZ01000681.1:0-10624 GCA_000803305.1 Toxocara canis
TGGGCTGCAATGAAGACCGAAGGTTAATGACAGAGGAAAAAAAAGGCGAAACTCACCACCTGCATCACACAGAGGAGGAAACAGAAGTAGAGACTGTCACTTACTTGTTGTTCGAGGTTGGCTCTCAGTCGTCTTGCTTCGGCTGCGACGCTTTGTGGAAGTACCTGCAGCACAGTATCATCGGCGTCCGCCAACACTTGCGCCCTTAAACTCGGCGGCAATGATTCGATCAACGCGACTGCATCATCACCTTCCGTCGACGGTGCCCCACCTCCTCAAATAAACACTTGCATACAGCAAAACATATGCGCAAATATCCCTTCAAAATTTCTGAAACTCGTGCGTATTACTTTTTTGTACAATAAACCGATGTGTTCCGAGTTAATATTGATGGAAAAGCTAACTTTTACTTCATTTCTTGGTATTTTCTTCATTAGTTTTTCTTAATGAAGCTTGCGTCGCTCTTCTGCAGTCTGCTGCATAACGCATGTACTTTAGTGGCCAACTAATGCAGTGGACGTCGTACTTATAAATACCGTCTTACACTATCAGGGAATGATTTTTGAGCAGAGGAAGGACAAAATGCAAGAAAAATGTTCGAATGCAGAAAGACTCCACGGAGAACGCAAACTGGCATATAAAAAGCCCGGAACGTAACAAACAGGGTAGATCAAGTCTTAAGCATGGCATATATGATGCGAAACAGTACAGTTCATCTAAAGTTGAGAGGTTGCGACCGAAAATTGACACGCACGGCCGCACAGCAGAGCAAAGTGTATTAGGTACTAGCCTCTGCAAAACAGCAACGCGCGCTCCCGAAAGAACCAATGAAGAAAATATACAAAGAGGTGATATAAAGCACATTTAAATACGAATTCATAAGCACCTCCTCAAACCGTTCTGAACTCGTGAAGGCGTAAAAACAAATGCATGTAAAGGGAATGACCCGACAAGATCGTTTTCGTAGAACATTGAAAAGCAGGCCGTAGAGCAATCCGTGTAAAGAACTAATCAAAACTTCATAAGACGATTACCCCGTTAGACAAACTGTGCGAGTGGAAAATATAATTTAGATTTTAAAGAATGAAGGGTGAAGGAATCATGGCACAAAGAAGAAAAAAGCGACTGCTGAATGTGTGGACAGCACACAGAGCAAATAAGAGAGCGGGTTGGTCAGCGAAGAGGGAGCACAATGTCTGCAAAAAACTTAAAGGAGTAGCGCTGCAACAGCAAAATAAAACAACGAACGGTAAATTGTCAATAACGCTTGAAAACTGGAAGCGGCGAAAGCAAGAGCGGTGCGGATCAGAATAAGTTTGCGCTAATGCGAGGAATGAAACGCCACCTGCAGCCGACGAAGATGCAGCGGCATTCTGAGCACGTTCAGTGGCTAATCGCAGTGTGCGTTCATGCTGCGCCAGGATCTCTTCCTGCAGTTCGGGTGGTAGTGCGTTCAAAAATTCCTGATCAAGTGGCTCCACCGAACTGCCACTCGCCGCCGCAGCTTCATTACCCGGTGCAACGCCTTCTGCACCAGCTGCATTTGCTGCCGCCGACTGCGCCAGTCGCTGTGCTCGCTGCTGGCGTTGATGATCTCGGATCACTTCAGTACGAATATCCTCGGGAAGTGCGGCCAAAAATGCCGGATCTACTCCCTCCGGCACCTCTATATCTACAAATGGTTATCATTAGTCTTTAAATTCATTAAATAGCTGTAGAACCACGCCATGGCTCTCAAAAACTCGTGGATGTTTTTATTTACAGATACAGATCACGAATATGAACTGAGAAAAATGCGTGAACTACAACTTATATTATGCTCCATCCTTCCGAATGGCTATCTAAAGTGTGTGCCACTTCTAAGGCTGCATGAGTTCCTGCGTCCAATTGAAAATGAGCAGGAGGATGGATGGGTGGGATGTGAGAGGAACAGAGGTTGCAACACTCTACCCCCTCGCCTCCCCCCGCGAAATTGAAGCAAAACCTTTTGCGATGTAAAACGTATGTAAGCAGAACAGCAAAGAGCAAAATAAAGCGGTTTAAACTCCATAAATCAGATGTTGTTGTAGCAAAGAAAGCGTGCGCATTATCAAATATTTGTACAAAAGCGAAATTGAAGCAAAACCTTTTGCGATGTAAAACGTATGTAAGCAGAACAGCAAAGAGCAAAATAAAGCGGTTTAAACTCCATAAAGAAATAGAACTTACCGCCGAGAATATCTCTGTACTCTTCGGCAGCACCGGACGCAGACGGCTGTTCGCACTCTCCCTCCGCTTCTCGCTGAGGAGAATGTGGAGGAGTACTCACTGAACATTATCGATATAAAATATCATATCACCTCAAACACAAGAACCGGGTGAAAAAGAAAAAGATCATTCATTTAGGAAGCAGAAGTCGATGCGTTTTGATGTCATCTCATCTCTCACCTCAGATTAGAGCTAAGCTGACATCGAAACGCATGACTCTTGCTTCTCGAAATGGAAGATCCAGAGTTATACTGGAAGTTATATGACAGCAAGGTGAGAAAAATTCAGAATAAATAAAACTCCGGCTCAACTGTGGGCTCAAGATGACATGTTTCAATATAGCAGTCGTCAGATTTTTATCGCATACTTATCTAGGAACAGCGGATACGGACCTAATAAGTACATCCACCAGCGGAGCAATTTTAAACGCACACAGGTGGTGGGTACGGTAAGATGTTTTGATGCTTGAAAAGCCAGCTTTCCAATAATAAGTTTATCGATATCACAATCTTTCCAAAGCCTCCCCCCACCTTTCCCTTGACAGCGACCTTAACTTTTACATATACCAGTACGTGACTTCTACATGTTTCTTGGGCGCCTTTTTCTCCCTTCCTGTCTCTTTACACACTACTTTTCTGCGAACTCTTTTTTTTGATCGTTACGAACTCTCATCGAAATGATGACGCGATCTGCGACCACTATGCCCCTAATGCGAACAAGTTGGGGTGGAGGAGACGAAGAGGAAAAGAAAAACATCTGTGAGCAACATTACCTACGGCCAAGCATTCCGTGCAAACAGGGTGACAACTTTATGATCCAAGGATGTCATAGATTTCGCTTGGCAAAGCAAGTGTCAGTACGATGGAAAAGAAAAATAAACATAAGTTCGTGACACCCCTCCCCCCGCTTTGCTTAGAAGGGTGCATAGACCATCCCTAACTTTCCTGTCCGTTTCGACTTCGTCGTTCATAGGGGCGAACGTAAACTAAAAACGAAATTCGCAAGAAATGGGTATCCTTATGCTACGAAGCACCCAAGCACCCTCCGTCAGTGCAAGCATTCTTATTCCGCATATGAAACAAACAAACAATAACAAACCTATCATTTCGTTCGATTCGCATGCAGGTGCACTCGTCGTCTGTGTATCATCACTTGGGACGCTTGTGTCTGCAACCGTATTCCCCTGCTGTCCAGATGACGATCCACCTTCTAGATCTTCATGCGCATCGAAGAATACAGATCCAGAGTCTTAAACTCAAAATGATGGAATACATATATATATATATATATATATATATATATATATATATATATATACACATATATATATACACACATACATATATACATACTTATGCATATACGTATACACACACGCGTATATATATATATATACATAATATATATATGTATATATATATATATTTTGTACAGCAACAGCATAACTTTGCGGTCTGTTCAAGTGTGTGCGAAGATATAACAGTTCATCTAGGTGGCCAAAAACTTCATTTAAAAAGGCGCACTTCTCTCTCTCCCATATTTCGCCCACGAAGAGTCGCTTTACCTTGACAATATTTTAAAGCGAATTTTGCCGACTTAACTTTGCTTTAACTCAAAGAACAACCGCAAACGAAAGCACATGCAGGCAGCCCTACATAGTGGATAAAAATTTTGCGTATGGACAGTTCAGCGACAAATATTTAAAAAATTGGAGGGCGGAAGTTGCTATTTATTTTTCAGACAAAAACGTTATCAGAAAAGTCGTCATTATCACCTGTTATATCCATGGGCTCCACAACATCTTGCTGAACAGCTGTGCCGAAGACTTCTTCACCGTCGCTCCCTGCACTCTCCGCAGCGGCTATGCTCGCAACAAGACCCGACCCGACAGTAACCGCTCCGCCCTCCATACTAAGGCCCTGCATCAACACGAACAACATTTGGTTAGGCTTAGCACTCAGGAAATATATGCACCGCACTTATACCACATTCTTGTGTTGACAAATCCAATAAATCAGCAACCAATTCCCTGTCATCCTGTATTACAAAAATGCCCTCAGAAAGCAAGATCCTAGGATGCAACGTAAAATTTTGGTTTCATGTCGCAGCAGATTGTTAATTTTCATCAAACCAGAACAAGACAAATCAAAAATAATATGAAAGATACTGAAAGATTAATAAATGTTTTGAAACTATGAAAGAGATCGACTTTATGCTATTCGATGCTTAATCCATTATATATTCATGCGCGTCACTTCGCTGGCCGCATTCCCTCACTGGAGATACTCCTGTGCTTTTCGGCACACGTAGTGGTCATCAACCACTGGCGGGGCCTATCGACCACGCTATATATACATATATATATATATATATGTATATATATGTATATATATATATATATACAGTGGTTGATGACTGTGTATACATATATGTATATACATATGTATACGTATATATACATATACATATATGTACATATATGTATATATATATATATGTGTATATATGTATATATATGTGTATATATATATACATATATTTACATATATATATCATCTTTCGGACTTACATGACCTTATGGGTCTAAACTATATTTCTCAACTAAGATCGCCGCATCTGCTCAACAGTCACGCTTTGGCTACCAATCACGTTAATGGAGAGACACCTAGGGTTGAACAGTAGTTTTAAGTGCAATAAAACTAAATAAAGCGTGCACCAGCTCTCCCGCCGATGGCATATCTGATGCGCCTCCAGCGTCTGCCTCTTCGCTAGTTGCCTTAGCTTCCGTTTCCTTTGTCTCAGCGCCATTTTCCGTCTCTTGCTTCTTCTTCGACTCCGATTTCTCCTTTTCTTCTTTGTCTTTCTAGAAATGATCTGACAGTGAACCTATCTTACGTTATAAGGCGTAATTTAACAAGTAGAAAAGTGGAAACCTCTGAGTAAATGTACGACTGCCAGGAAGTACATGCCGAGTAACCTCGGCTAAAACTCCCCCTTGAAAATGGCGAACAAATAGCCATTTCCCTGGTGCAGCCTGTCACCCACCCCTTCTTCTTCCACCTCGTTGCAATAATTACAGCACACCACGTACTTCCCTATTGAAAACGCCACTCAGCAAAGACCGGAAAAACAGTGTTTTTCTACCGTCCCGTCTGGAAAATCGTGAAACTTATAACTTCCTCTTCTTCAGAGCTTTACTCGACGCAATGCAGTGCGTAGTCCTGCCATGAAGAAAAAATAGTTTGACATGTGCAACGATTTATCTCATCACTTAATATGATTCTCATGAAAGCCTCACACTTCTCAGCTCCTCCCCGCCCCAAATAACCCAGCTTAAAAGGCTCGTCTTCCATTCACGATCTATTACTGCGCTATATAGAATGAACCAGAGCAACGAATCAACAATTGAACCTGGTCTTGCCGAAATTTAAAAAAATCCATGTTAACATATTTTCCGGTGTGAATTCCCTGCAAATAAGCACGTGTTATGTGGCGGTGGTTTGTTGGCGAACATTCCAACTGTCGTTGGTATGCTCATGAATATGGATCTAATTCTCTCCCGGTCTCTGTCACTCTCTCCTTAGCTATGAGAATGAGCACCTTTTCGATTGCTTCGAGGTGAGCAGTGATGTGGTGTGCGGCTATAAGCCAAATGTAGAAATGGGAGTGTGCGTCAATGAGCAACGCTGCCTCGGTGAACCTGTCGAGAGGTGAAGGCACTGTTGCGTGGCGTCGCTCCTCTCCGAGAGCTGCACTGATCGCCTCAGACGCGCTTTCATGCAGCTAAATTCCAAACCATTATTCACTCTATTCTTCTAACGAATCAAACACTTTATTTTCCTTCTCATTATACCGACTAAAGCTAACTCAACGCGCCGAATAGCAGCCAGCTTGCAAGTTGGCGCCTTACTCGTTCAGTTGCTGCGTTCACGGCCAGTGACACCAGTTGTATTCTTGAATTGCATCGCACTATACAACAAGTACAAAATATCTGTAGCTGTATTTTCGCCCCAGCAGATGAACATTATTTGGCATAGAAGCAAACATTATGAGAAGTACTTCGCTTCTATTTTCAGATATCACAGTTCCTTATCACCTCGCAGCGCTTATTACTTTCTCTTAAGCAGCTCGTGCTTTACCACGTATTATCTACCAGAGCAGGGATTTCTTCAGCTTATGTGGTACCTTCGCCAGCTAGCCTGGCGGTCTTTCGTGCACAAATACAACATGAACGAATGCCCTCCCCTTTTCCGCTCAAGTATCTCTCCGCCTGGAAGTACTGAATACTAGTAGGGATGCGAAATCCGCTAACCGATTATGGCACTGACTTTACTCATGGATGACAAAAAACTCAACAACAATAAATAACAGTGATAAGCGGCTGCTGTATGTTATCGTATGTTCATTGTTAGCTCAAACTACCATCACGTAGCTGACATGTTTCGATCACAACATATGACATAGCAGTTCGTTGTTTTCCATGATGGTTAACATTTGTCAGAAATGTGCTCGGCTTTAATCGAGTCGACTGTAAGAAACCGCTCGATAAGTTCATTTCTCATAGCACAGGCACATTTGTACTTGCATGAGTGTACTTAGTACTGTACTTGCGTCAAAATGAAGTTCCCAAGCGCAAACAATAAATTCGCATTCCCTGCAAGGTAAAGAAGCAAAGGCAAAGTACGTCGCTCACTTTCCGGAAAACTATCGTTCACTGGTTCTACCAGAAATGGCAGAAATAACGCTGTTGCTCATGACGATGGACGAATCTATTACTTATTCGCCAGCCTCTAAGGTAACAAAGCTTGAGCCATGCATGGGTGCAGCAGTCAAATCAGAGACTCCCCAGTTGGCCAAGCGCATTATAGCAACACTACACAGCATGGACCGCGAGTGACTGCGAACACTCTTAGGAAGCACACCGGCTTTTGAAGTCCTTCGTACCTATGGACAACACGAAGTAGTTAGCCCCTCAACGTTAATTTCCTCCAGAAAGCGGGCTGCATTAGATATACGCTCTGCTTACATCCCTTGTAGCGGTGCTAACTAGCCTTTCATCCATAACCGTTGCTGTTCGACCGCCTATGAATCAAATATGTCTTCCCTCTTCCCCCTTGAGAGCGAACAGCAAATCCGTGGATAAGTGGGCAATGGGAAGGATCGAAAAGTCATAACATTAAGAAATATTGCCAAAAACGTAAAGTTTTTGACTCTTTTAGCATTTGAGGATCAATACCTTCGCGTTACGTCCAAATCCTACGAGTTATTTGTTCAGAAAGTCTCGACCCACAAAAACTTGGTCTGAAGATGGTAACCAGCAAGTTTTCGAGAATGATGGAAACAGAGGGGAGGATGGCATGACAAAATACTAGCTTACACAATTTTTCACTTCCGGAAAGCACATAACAGAATACCTACTTATACAGCTGGTAAACACGACAACGGCGGACTTTGCGCACGGCTAGCAGTCACCTAGCACATCCGCTACACACTGATTAGCTTGCTGGAAAGCAGACGAAGCAAAAAAATTTCAGCGATGAACTAACAATTATATTGAAGAGGCGCTGACGTGAAGGCAAAACATCGAATAGATGGGCAGCGTTAGCTACTGTGCCACTCTCGATGAGTCGCTCAAGAATGTCTCTCTGCGGACCCACTGTACCCCAACGCCGAACAGCACCCTGTCGATGCAAAACAGGCGCCGTCACTGTACCTGGCCTTCGACCACTTATCGTAAGGCGATATCCCTGAATAAAAATCGACCATCACCCAATCAACGTATGTTGGATCTGCTGAACTCGACAGTATCGCGATTAAATAAACCGCTTTGAAAATGCTTCTTTCATCATGGCTAGGGTCCGTCGCACATAGTTCTGAACATATAGGGACAACTGGCACCCCTTCCCCTCTTCCCACCTCATTTCGAATGAAAGCCCCGAAGCAGTAGCCACCAGTAGCCACAGCAAATAAATCCGCATATTAGCTGCTGGTAAACATGGACCACTCATTAAAATACCGTTTTTAAGTGCAGCTCTGTTGTAGCAACAGATGCAAATAATCACTGTTCAATATTAGATGAACAAAGAAATGAAACAGGTCGACACTCACGCCATTACGTAATGCGTTTGTTTCAGTGCCAAGCGCAGACGACCTGTGCATTAGCGGATGCAAAGCAACTTCAGAAGCCGACAAACGTTCCGGTCGAGAAATTTCATAACCTGAAGGAAAATAAACGCTAAGAATCTGGCGCGATATTACATTATTTCACGCAAGTGCGGTCCCTTTATCTTGCTGAAGATGTGAAGATTGTTGAAAAGCTTCGAGAATATTTCACTCGCATTGCATCTCGTGAATTATTCCTCACATCATTCTCATCGACTATTAAACTCGAATAAAGGTTTTTTCATATCGAAAACTTAGAACACCGCACCGTGAAAGTTGTTTTGATTCTCTATCATAAAAATTATAAAACTGTTTTCGGATATACCTTTCGAAAGCATTTTCTCGTTCGCTGAGGAAGAGAATGCCGAACTTATAACCTACATCACAAGCATAAAACATCACAAACAGCGAATATCATATTCAGTATCTAGCAGTCGGCTTAATTCATTCGACTTGAGAGCTCCTCCTGATAGTATACTAAACGCTATCCGCATGCCCTCCGTTTGTTGCCTTATTTTGCTACTTCATATCTCATGCGCATCTATTTTGTTGTTTCTGAGTGCCAAAATATTTAACTACTGTTCTCCGCTTACTGATTTTGTTATACATTGGCATCCAGATTTCAGCTGTCGAAAACTGCAATCCTTGTATTTATCTCTACGCTTTCAACAAAATGAATTCCGTTGCATTATTATTCTGCGTGTTCACAACCTTTTCCCCTTTTATTTGAATAGACATATTGCATGCACGCATGTGTTTTTACATATGCGGTCATCTCGTAGTCATGAGTAAAAACAATTCAGCACAGCTCAATGTTAATTTCAAACAACCTCAGTTGATGTGCGGTCGTCTCAAATTTCTGATTTGAATAACAAACTTTGCGTCCCACGTAAAGTTACTCTGATGCTTTCCTCCGCTTACTTTCGCGTCATATATCAAGCCAAAAAATGCTCTTTGCAAATTGTAACGATCCATTAACATAGAGCGGTTTAGAGAGAATGGGGAAAGGCAAACTAAAAAGATCAAACTTCGCCGATTTTCACCTCTTCCATGAGCCGTACTACTATTCAACTGGTGGTGAGGGTCAACATTTTGACTCAAAATGCAAAAAAAAAACTTCTTTCGCTTTGCTTTCATCAATACCTAACCCTACAGGATGTCTATATTCGCAGGGTACAGGCGAGCAGTAGTGGCTCTGAAAATGGCTCCTCAAATTAGGAGGTAAGATCCGCTGCCCGCTGATAGTGCAATATTTCGTATGGGACGCTGCAGCTGTGTGAAATTGTCATCGCGGACGACGCCTCCCGACCTAACCCCAACCGAAGCCCATCAATCTCATGTTTATGTGCACAGGCGCATATATCACCAGTTTCGGTAAGCGTGAAAAGTTAATTTGAATAATCAATTCTTAAAAGGCGCCATTTCTGGACATCTCAACACTCAGAAAATCACCGCCAAATTTTCAAGACTTATAAAAGAGCAGTCGAAAGAACAAAAAAGAAAACAATAGAATCATACCTCCAGTACGATCGAAATCGTCGAGGTTCTCGAGGAAGACATTGGCATCAATGAACGTACTATCGGGGTCACCATCTTCGAAGCGCCTACCCGTTCCGATCGGAACGCTCTCGTCCGCCATCTCGATCAACCCGAAATCATCCTCCTCGTCACTTTCTCGCCCTTCTTCTGAAAATAGCAATCCAAACTGACCGTCGTAAATGAACTCGCATAAAGGGCTTCCAGTTCTCTAAAACCTTAAGATGAGCGACTCACTATCATAAGCCAACGGCGAAGCGAAAATTGGTAGATGAGACCCAAAATCTATTCGGCAAGATCGAAACAATGAAAGGAGAAGGCAGGTTGCCGCTGCCGTCTAGCCCTTATTACTTACAGGCATTTCCTCTTTCTGCTAGCGACCTACATTCCCACCTGCTCCAACGTTTCTTGCCTATACGTAAATACCGATGGCGAATTCCAAAATTCAACGACAACGAGCAGCCATGCGCGGAGAACATCGGGATGATATTTACCAATGGAAGAGAAGGGTGGAGGGGGGAGGGGGGCTGCGAGAAGAGAAGCAGAAGTGCTGTCCTGACTGGCTTCCTTCGGCTACATCGAAAACAAACAAAAAGCCCATAAGCATGCCACTGGGAAAGAGTAAATAGTACGGCATTATTAGACAAGGTTTACATAAGTCAGTGGTGCTGCCCCTCCC
>JPKZ01000681.1:10923-33222 GCA_000803305.1 Toxocara canis
CCAAACCGCGGCAAACTCGAAATCACTTTCCACTCTATGATGAGAACACACCTCGCATAGCCTCGTCGTCACGCTCCTCCTCTTCATCAGATTCGTCATCCTCGATGTCGATTCCGTTGGCACCGTCTTCATCATCCTCAAATTCCATCTTAAATACAATCAGGTTACTTTTACTCATGAATATTCACGACAACCATACATGAGCGCAGCACTACCTCATTCGAAAAATGTTACTGGCATATCACGGCAAAATTTTGAACTGGGGGAAGGAAATGAACCAATGCTGTGAAAACGTAGATCGGGGAAAAATAAGTGTAGAAAAAATTGAGAAAAAAAGACAATGAGATCACAAACAGATGTAAACGAAAGCTGAGATCGCATCTTGGAATGCAGACGACAGAGACGGAACGACACAGGTTACGACATGCGATCAGTGCAAACGGAAGCTGGAGAATAACTGCATGAGTACTATCTCAGCGGACGAATGAAATCTCGAAAGGACGCCTTATGCCAAGGAAAAGCATAGTTTCTATAGGGCTATGTGGGCGCAATCCAAGAAACTCAATGCAACTTAAACCACCATAAAGACGCAACCGCATGAATGATATTATCATTCAAGAATCGCCCAGCGTATACTGAATTCAAATCAAGCATAGCAAACGAACAACAATAACACCATAATGAGGCCTTGTACCTTGCATTCAGATGTGAGGTTGGTGTCTTCGTTTTTACAAGGGAGGATGATCGAAAGTAACTGAGAAAAAATTGAAGATGAGAAAAAAACTGAGAAGCACTCGCCGACGTGAATCAGACAGTGAAGGCAGAGCGCAACAAGGGAAATTCACTCTCTCTTTTCACTTCCACCTCAGCTTCAACCGCAACCCTCTCTGCCAAAGTCTCAGGTTTCCCTATATCCACCACCAAAGGGGAAGAAGAGGATATTGAAGGCCATTAAGACGTGTTACTGGAGTAGAGAAGACTGTGATTCTGACAACAAAGACGATGTAAGGTGGCGAAAACGAAGCCTAAGTTTGGAACCCCATAGGCCCATTATATTTTCATTCGGTTCCTGAATAAACGCATTTTATTTTTCTTATGATCCAGTCTTTCCCCTCTGCTAATTGCATGTTGATTTATCCGTCTCAGACGCCTCTTAATCCTTTCCTCCCCCTTGGAGATCTCTGCCTTCGATATGATAAAGCGGGATCTGAATCGGTGTTACTACTAATTATGAACAAATATAACGAAAATCTGAATTCGTCACGCTAAAAAATGAATGTGACCTGGAAGATGCATCAAACCAGTCAGAATCGTGGGAAATTAGAGAACATGACATTAATCACTCAATGAGTGCGTTGTTCATAACACATCAGAACAAATACGTAAAAACTGTTGCTGAGCGTAGATGCACTATTCGAACGAGGAAGTACTGTCTCCGAAATAAATTTCGATGAGGATTACTGACACCTCTGCTAGCTGGGGAATCCCCTATTTACACAACGAAGTACTGGGAATCCTCTTCTCGTCTCTATCCATGCCCGCAACAAAGTGCGGAAATTGCGGAATGATGAGATTATCAATGAAAGCAGGTAATAGCGTTCTCCTAATATAAACGCCACAACAATTCTGCATCCAACATCAGTTATTACGCTTTGCATTACACTGGCTCCTCCCCATAATCATACACTGAATAAATAATTCAAGAATTCTGTGCGACTTTTTTACTAAGATCTTACTTGCTTGAAGCCAGACAATACATAGATACAAAGCATCATCGGCTAACACAATCAGCTCTCACTAGTTTAAAAATTCTTTTGAAGGTATGGACGAGCCTCACTAAGCAAAAGTTGCCAGATCAAAAACGAGCAATTCTACTTCGGTACCTCTTCATCGGCATTCTCTTCTTCCTCTGCGTCAGTTTCAGTGGAGTCCTCTTCAGTTTCCGCTTGTGGTTCCTCGTTTTCTTCATCAAACCCTTCGAGCATCTGCAGTACTCAAGATTGCTGTTTTACAAATGCACTATGTCCCAAAGTTCAAGTACCATTTTTTAGTGTCACCAGCAGGGTAGGCTATAAACAACATAAATCCGAATTTCGTACGAAACACTAAAGCAGCCGCTTAAATGGAAAAAAAAAAACATTAGAGAAAAGCGAAGAAGAACAACGAAATCTTTTACACGACTGTCCCAAATGTTTCTTTCACAACAATGAATAAATGTCGCTAAACAACATCGGAAGACATTTATCTCATAACAATGATTCATGCCCTCTCATGTAACAGAATCCCTTCAATGGAAGTCTCAGCGAACCCAGGTATTTTCGACGGGATTTCCGCAATGCATTTTATTTGACTCCCTCTTGAACGGAAAACAACGCGATGACCTGCTAATGGATTAAACTGGAAAATTTAAGAACAAAACCGGAAAAACGCATTTAAAGCACAAAAGTCTCATTGTCTTTAAAGCAATCGCCAAAAAGCTATTTGTTGTTCTAACAAATTATAACTGAGAAGATAAGCTTCTAACAAATTTCTGCCAAAAATGATCCTCATAAAACCTCTTTACAAAATAGGAAGAGCAGGTGATCGATATGATTCAAATTAAACAAAATTGAATAGAAGCACTCGGCCAGCAATGTGAAACACGCAAAATGCGGCAAAAATGGATTTAAAAATATTAAAACTAGTGTACCTGAATGCCTCCCACAAACAATAAACATCTTATTCTTTAGCACTGTTAGGGAACGAAGCCGCAGTTCCCATCGCAAGCCGTAGCCGATTTCGAGCTGGAGGCACAATCGGCAGTAAAAAAAAGTGTGAAAAAAAAGGGAGAGAGATGAGAGGAGAATGAAGAGATGCGCGAGGAAAAAGAAAATTCAGCTGGAGAATGAAATCATTAATCGCTCCGGCTGCCAGCTAAGTCGCAGCCACGTCCGCAAATTTGGAGGTTGTAGGCTCGTCCTTGTGTCCTTCTAACGGAAGCGTGCGTGCAATTATACATGAATTAACTTACCACCCACTCTTCCCAACAGTTCACACTTATGGACAGCAGCAGTGATTCGTGGTCCGAATTCTAGTTGCAGTCGCAACTCGCATGAAAAAAAAAAGATGAAAAGCGAAGAGGGGAAAGAAAGACGGAAAAAGTCAAGAGAATGATGTCGCAAACAGAAGAAGCTGGAAGACGATGTTGCAAGCTTGGAAACGGCAGAGTGCGAGGGAAGGCAGTATGAGCCCTTCAAGGTATGAAAAAGGGAGAGGGTGTTAACATAAACGAACTCGGCCTACTAGGGGATGTTGCAGCTGTTGTTGTTGCTGTCCAGTGTTATCGTCTCTAACTGTGTCGGCGTTAGATGCATGCTCGTCATCTGCAGTACTACGGGCGTGGGCTGTGCTGGTCACGTCACTTGCTTGCATCGCGTTCAGCGAAAGTGCCGCCGAAGCGTCCTGTGATGATCCACGCACACCTGCCGCACCTTCCGCTTGAGCGCCGCTGGCTGCGCTTAAATGTAATGAAAACTTCATACGACTCTTCCTGCCGAACTACGGCCTTCGCATGGACGGTTGTTATTAGCAGCCGAATTAGGGCATGTAATGGCAGCCAAATTGATGTTGGCAGTCACGATGAGACAGAAAGCAGCTGTATGCAGTGGTCCTTTACAAACCTGGAGATGCTGAAGACAGGGGTGTCGCCTTTACACGAACCTCATACGCACAATTTTAAATGGCTCCGAACAGCACAGGTTAATTTTATCTAATAACGAAATGCTAATGTGTACTTTCCCCACCAGCCAACAACCTAAACTGAACTAGCTCGTTTTCATTATCCTTACTCACCCCTTCCTATATCGAGTACGCACCACCAAACGGCATCCCTTCAAAGCCAGTCAATCCACTCACAAGTCACGCTTCCTGATATCTGTTTCGCTCTTCCTCGACAAAAAAGACGGCAAAAGTTTCTGCCATTCACAAACATACCTAAACCCTTGCCCGTTCTCCCCTCCCCCGCCTATGTATGAGTCAATTTCTTCGAAGATACGTCCACTTGGTTATTTCTGAAGACGACAGGTCCCGCTGGCCTATTCTGGACCTCCCGATAAGCCTTCTCTAGTTCCAATCCGATACCTATATCGGACACAATAAACCGGCCAGTCAGTTACCTGTTGATTGAACGCGTCAACTCGTCGAGCGTCTTCAGCACGTGGTTCAACGCATCTACGCCCTCTTTGGTCGACAAGTTCAAATGCCATGGCACTTTGGCCAGCTCGATGCATATGCGCTTCTTGACGAGCAGCCGTAAAATAGGGTTCAACTGGGAATGCGCTGATCCAGTTGCTCGTGCTTCATGTCCTCCTGCTGGACACACGTCTCTTGCTAGCACTATCATATCACAGAGTGCTTTAATCTGTAAACGGGTGATCCGAAGCTGCGAAAAGACGAAAAATACAGAACACATCCGCTCTCAGCAAAGTGTGCCATCTCGCTTACTCACCGCGTAAGAAACGCTCGAACAGCACATACAAATCATCTCCGTACTGACTTTGTCACTAACAGACCGCCGAACAGCAAGCCTGCTCAGAACAGTTCGCAGTGACTGCCGAAAACTGCAGCGGCAGCTCTCGACAATTTCAGTCATTCACCGGAAATTGGTGCTCGCTTTTCCCGATGCTATGCGCATATTCCTGCTAATGTGTGAATATCGATTTTGTGCATGCACTTACATATGCACCACCTTTATCTGACAAAAACTCAGTTTCAAGAGGATCCAACATCAAAAAAATTTAAATAAGCTCAGTTCCGTGCAAAAGTTCGTGAATGCCTTTCGTAAATGGTGTTCCGGGCAAGCCGAGAACATATGTGGGTGAACCATCCCCTAACCCCTGGAAAATTTTGTGTGGGCCGCCAAAATCTCGAATTCCCAAGCCAGTCCACCTGCACTGGGACACGACGAGTTATGACTGAGGATGGAAGTAGACGGACAGCAAATGCGAGCTTCAGTCACGCTTCTTGGTAAGGCGTCTCATCTGGAAACTAATAAAGTTTATCAATACATTTACTTATTTCAAGCTAGGAAGAGCTTCATAGGCAGAAGAGATGCGCAAGTGAGCTCCTTGGCGGAATCATACACTGAATAAATAATTCAAGAATTCTGTGCGACTTTTTTACTAAGATCTTACTTGCTTGAAGCCAGACAATACATAGATACAAAGCATCATCGGCTAACACAATCAGCTCTCACTAGTTTAAAAATTCTTTTGAAGGTATGGACGAGCCTCACTAAGCAAAAGTTGCCAGATCAAAAACGAGCAATTCTACTTCGGTACCTCTTCATCGGCATTCTCTTCTTCCTCTGCGTCAGTTTCAGTGGAGTCCTCTTCAGTTTCCGCTTGTGGTTCCTCGTTTTCTTCATCAAACCCTTCGAGCATCTGCAGTACTCAAGATTGCTGTTTTACAAATGCACTATGTCCCAAAGTTCAAGTACCATTTTTTAGTGTCACCAGCAGGGTAGGCTATAAACAACATAAATCCGAATTTCGTACGAAACACTAAAGCAGCCGCTTAAATGGAAAAAAAAAAAACATTAGAGAAAAGCGAAGAAGAACAACGAAATCTTTTACACGACTGTCCCAAATGTTTCTTTCACAACAATGAATAAATGTCGCTAAACAACATCGGAAGACATTTATCTCATAACAATGATTCATGCCCTCTCATGTAACAGAATCCCTTCAATGGAAGTCTCAGCGAACCCAGGTATTTTCGACGGGATTTCCGCAATGCATTTTATTTGACTCCCTCTTGAACGGAAAACAACGCGATGACCTGCTAATGGATTAAACTGGAAAATTTAAGAACAAAACCGGAAAAACGCATTTAAAGCACAAAAGTCTCATTGTCTTTAAAGCAATCGCCAAAAAGCTATTTGTTGTTCTAACAAATTATAACTGAGAAGATAAGCTTCTAACAAATTTCTGCCAAAAATGATCCTCATAAAACCTCTTTACAAAATAGGAAGAGCAGGTGATCGATATGATTCAAATTAAACAAAATTGAATAGAAGCACTCGGCCAGCAATGTGAAACACGCAAAATGCGGCAAAAATGGATTTAAAAATATTAAAACTAGTGTACCTGAATGCCTCCCACAAACAATAAACATCTTATTCTTTAGCACTGTTAGGGAACGAAGCCGCAGTTCCCATCGCAAGCCGTAGCCGATTTCGAGCTGGAGGCACAATCGGCAGTAAAAAAAAGTGTGAAAAAAAAGGGAGAGAGATGAGAGGAGAATGAAGAGATGCGCGAGGAAAAAGAAAATTCAGCTGGAGAATGAAATCATTAATCGCTCCGGCTGCCAGCTAAGTCGCAGCCACGTCCGCAAATTTGGAGGTTGTAGGCTCGTCCTTGTGTCCTTCTAACGGAAGCGTGCGTGCAATTATACATGAATTAACTTACCACCCACTCTTCCCAACAGTTCACACTTATGGACAGCAGCAGTGATTCGTGGTCCGAATTCTAGTGCAGTCGCAACTCGCATGAAAAAAAAAAGATGAAAAGCGAAAAGGGGAAAGAAAGACGGAAAAAGTCAAGAGAATGATGTCGCAAAGTGAATATCGATTTTGTGCATGCACTTACATATGCACCACCTTTATCTGACAAAAACTCAGTTTCAAGAGGATCCAACATCAAAAAAATTTAAATAAGCCCAGTTCCGTGCAAAAGTTCGTGAATGCCTTTCGTAAATGGTGTTCCGGGCAAGCCGAGAACATATGTGGGTGAACCATCCCCTAACCTCTGGAAAATTTTGTGTGGGCCGCCAAAATCTCGAATTCCCAAGCCAGTCCACCTGCACTGGGACACGACGAGTTATGACTGAGGATGGAAGTAGACGGACAGCAAATGCGAGCTTCAGTCACGCTTCTTGGTAAGGCGTCTCATCTGGAAACTAATAAAGTTTATCAATACATTTACTTATTTCAAGCTAGGAAGAGCTTCATAGGCAGAAGAGATGCGCAAGTGAGCTCCTTGGCGGCGCGCCAAGTAAAGTATGTAGTGTGACAAACGTCGCGCACCAGTTCAATTTCCCAGAAATCCACATATCAAAGACAGTCAACATCAGCAATTGAATGCTGCACTAGGGCATAATCAACCCAGTGGCACATCAATCGATTCTGATCCACACTGTCACTGGCGTGATAAAAGCGCCCCGTTCACTCATAAACGAAAACTGTCCTCATTAGTGCCAAACAGTTATCATCTTGGACGGTCGAATTTGAAAGGAATGAAATTTTTGGTTTTATCACGATGAAGTGTCTGCCATGATGCATCAGTAAACTTCATAAAAAAAAAAAACATTAGAGAAAAGCGAAGAAGAACAACGAAATCTTTTACACGACTGTCCCAAATGTTTCTTTCACAACAATGAATAAATGTCGCTAAACAACATCGGAAGACATTTATCTCATAACAATGATTCATGCCCTCTCATGTAACAGAATCCCTTCAATGGAAGTCTCAGCGAACCCAGGTATTTTCGACGGGATTTCCGCAATGCATTTTATTTGACTCCCTCTTGAACGGAAAACAACGCGATGACCTGCTAATGGATTAAACTGGAAAATTTAAGAACAAAACCGGAAAAACGCATTTAAAGCACAAAAGTCTCATTGTCTTTAAAGCAATCGCCAAAAAGCTATTTGTTGTTCTAACAAATTATAACTGAGAAGATAAGCTTCTAACAAATTTCTGCCAAAAATGATCCTCATAAAACCTCTTTACAAAATAGGAAGAGCAGGTGATCGATATGATTCAAATTAAACAAAATTGAATAGAAGCACTCGGCCAGCAATGTGAAACACGCAAAATGCGGCAAAAATGGATTTAAAAATATTAAAACTAGTGTACCTGAATGCCTCCCACAAACAATAAACATCTTATTCTTTAGCACTGTTAGGGAACGAAGCCGCAGTTCCCATCGCAAGCCGTAGCCGATTTCGAGCTGGAGGCACAATCGGCAGTAAAAAAAGTGTGAAAAAAAGGGAGAGAGATGAGAGGAGAATGAAGAGATGCGCGAGGAAAAAGAAAATTCAGCTGGAGGATGAAATCATTAATCGCTCCGGCTGCCAGCTAAGTCGCAGCCACGTCCGCAAATTTGGAGGTTGTAGGCTCGTCCTTGTGTCCTTCTAACGGAAGCGTGCGTGCAATTATACATGAATTAACTTACCACCCACTCTTCCCAACAGTTCAGAACATATGTGGGTGAACCATCCCCTAACCTCTGGAAAATTTTGTGTGGGCCGCCAAAATCTCGAATTCCCAAGCCAGTCCACCTGCACTGGGACACGACGAGTTATGACTGAGGATGGAAGTAGACGGACAGCAAATGCGAGCTTCAGTCACGCTTCTTGGTAAGGCGTCTCATCTGGAAACTAATAAAGTTTATCAATACATTTACTTATTTCAAGCTAGGAAGAGCTTCATAGGCAGAAGAGATGCGCAAGTGAGCTCCTTGGCGGCGCGCCAAGTAAAGTATGTAGTGTGACAAACGTCGCGCACCAGTTCAATTTCCCAGAAATCCACATATCAAAGACAGTCAACATCAGCAATTGAATGCTGCACTAGGGCATAATCAATCCAATGGCACAATATCAGAAAGCACACCTTCACAGTCGCAATTTTGGGATCCAAGTCTGCGAGCGCGACCCGAAGTGCGATGCCCAGATCTGTCACCAACGCTTCCTGGGCCTGAAAAGTTTTTCTGTTTTATTTCTGCGTCAACATAAGATGTTCCTGTTTCTGACAGCGTGATTTTATCTTAAATCTGCAGCAATGCACGCCGATATGAGGCGGGGAATGGCGAAAGCTGGAACAAGCAGAAAATGACAAAAGAAAACGCGCTAAAATGGAATACTTGGCCTTTCTTAGAATATGTCCACCCCAAAGCATTCTGCAAACGTGCAATCTATTTCCGCACACTCTTTAACGTTTCTAATAATCATTAAAATCGCGTGCAAACGAGTTATTAATTAAACTCCCGACATATTTCGACAATTCGAGCCTTTCAACTCACTAGCAGGAACAACTTAATTTGATGGAGGGAGAAGTGCAAAACAAAGGCAGCATAAATGTAAATTCAAGGGCCAAATGAACTTACGAGAACTTTCATGAACGGGGGTGCCTAAAGGAGAGGGCACGAAGGATGCATTCGAGCGAGAAAGCTCGTGTAAACTGCTAACATCAGAAGGGTAACTGAATGTTAGGGGAAGACGAAACCGGGGATGACAGCTATCACTCGAACTGAGGTTTTATGGTAACAGCGCTATAGCTCCCTATTTTTGCACCAACAAAACATTTGAAATGAAGAACTTAATGTTACCTTAGGCGAGTGATTGCACGAAGCTAATGAAATGACTAGACTCTTAACGGAAGTCAGCAATTCAGCGGCCGACGATGGCGAGTCGCCGGAGTCGGCATCTGATGCAGGGACAATGCATTTGTCGAGTAAAGTGACCAGCGCGGAGTGTGCGCTTGGGTGCTGCGACTCAGCGACCAGTGTCGCCACTGCACTGTAACTTTTAACTAATTCGGCGATCAGTCGTATTAGCGAGGCACGTGTCACCACGCGGTTGTTGTTGTCCCACGAGAAGTCCATCACGTGACCCATTAACTGCTGAACTACCTGAAATGATGCCTGCTGGATGAATATGCTTCTTAAATTCACTGGCGAAAACGAAATCTTCATGATACAACCATTCTAAAAAATTCTAGCGTTCGGAGGAGCTGAGAATGTACAGCCGGCGACCTGTGACTTTCGCAGACTCGGGCACAACATGTAACTGCTTCACTTCCTCGTTTGCCAGCTCTTTTTACAAACTTTTAATGGCATTCACATTTTCATATTCTTTTTTAGCTTCATAGCTTTATCCTTTTCAAGTGAGGAAGAAAGATGTTCCAGGCTTGCCTAGCCACTGCCGAATGATCAAATGGCCTTCGGACGGCTGCCATAAAGAGGTTTCAGGCACCTAATGTTTCGTAAATCCAATCTACTGGATGCGGTTACGGCCGAGGAAAGCAGTCTTCGGCATGGAAGTGAAAGAGACAGCATATAAAACGGCAGCCTTTGCCATGACGATGAAAAAGGTTATGAGTGTCTATGTCATCCCTCGACGTCTACACTCGGCAGCAACGCAGTGCTACAATCAAGCCCGTTCTTTTCGCTCTTCTCGGTGCAAAGATCAGGACATCGGTTTATCGTAAGCCAATGACGCATACACGTGGGAGGGAGGGAAGTGGAACGGAAAAGCCTACCTGCCGAATAGGCGCAGACGGCGGAGGCAATTTAGGTCCACTTTCGCAAGGAGGCACTGGCACAGCTGAAATCTGACCATTCTGTTTTCGCGCTACGCGCTCCATGGTCGACATGAAGAGTCGCGGATGACGCGCGCACAACGGTGCTAACGCACGCATTGCGTGCAGCCACTCGCGCGTTGTTCGTGGCATCCTTAAAAAATATAACATTAGTTAGCGACTCATTACCCTCCCACTTCCCCCCCCCCCCTCTTTTTCACAAGAAAAAAATGTCTTGCTATTTTTTATAACAGACTGGCGATCTTAACAGATAAAAAACAAAGGAAACTTCTTTCACATAATCATAGCGTAAATAAGTTGCCTAGGGTGCCAAACAGCTATTAGAAATTCTATGTGGGCTGCACTCTTCATAAAATAATATTGTAACATGCAAATGACCACCAGTCACACCGCTAATCCAACGACCGGTAATCCTTACCAGTAAGACTCAAGCTCAACACTCAAGAAAGTGGAAGGCCAACCTGTGATGCCATCGCGATGATGATGGATTGAGATTATAACCTCCAGCAGCAACCGTTCGGATAGTTTTTTCGAAAATTTGGCACAGTGACGTATCATCGTCAAGACAATGCCGCACAACGAGTGCCACAAGTAGAGCTCTTGTTGCTAACGGAGTGCCAGCAACGTTCACCACCGCCTGCACACCTCCTTCCTACAATCAAAACCGTAAGCAGGCCTAATGCATTCGGCACGTGCTCAATGAAATCATCTCCTATTATACGCATCAATTAAAAGATCAATTTCTAATCGAAATCTCTAACGATCACGTTGTAAGTATCAGCCATTTTTACACATTTACATACAAAAACCCAAACAGCAACCAACATTCAATAAATCTCATCTCACAAACAACGAAAACGGATCGATCTCAAACAATTCTTAACCATTTGTGTCATATTCACATAGCAAAATTATTGAACAATTTGCTCGACCCTGCCAAATCTCGCACAATTGCATGCATTCACTGGCCACTCCAGAATGCCACGAAGAAGCACCTTCAGAGTTATTAACGCCACCACAAATGAACAATTTGGAAATTCGCCAACAGCGTTTCGCTGCAATTTCACAAAACTATCGCATAGTTCAACTTCATTTCAACATCGCTTGTCTGGTGATTAGGTTAATTTAACAACTACTACGCGATGATGCCACAGAAGGGAAAACTCTCTCCCCCTTCAATTTAAGGCGCAGATACAGACGCGTCCCCCTCCCTTAGAGGCCCTGTTAAGGAAGGCAATACCTCGACCGTCTCGCCAGAACAAAAAAACAGGAGACTTATCTGGAAATACAGCCTCCTACCCTCCTCTCTAACGAAGAAGACTAGGGAGGTCATAGCTGTTTAAGGGCACAGCATCAAATGAAATATACATGTTACTCTTCCCCCTTTGTGAGGCGATGACAGGTGATATGTTAGACTGCAGTGATATATCGTGAATAAAGTGATCGCAAACGAATACCCGCAACATTTGAGCTGCCACTTCAGCGTTGCGTGTGATGCGAGCAGCTAAAATGAGAAGCGCGTGGATGGCGTTTGAGTCGAGTCCTTGAACACTCATCAGCGAGATCACTACTGGCACCATGCGCGTGCGCACAACTTCGTTCCATTCCACTATCGAGTCATCCTTTAAGAAGCAACTTGGTCATGCATATTCGTATATTATTACTGCCTAGCATGCACATATATCAAAGACCAAATCGTTTACCAATCGTCCACTTCGAAGTAAATCGCATCTGGGCAAATTGCTTTTGAGGAAAAAGTGATTCAGGCATATTACAATATCAATACACAGATGCTGCTGCCAAATTATAAAGTTTCTACTGACCTCACCGCTCGAACTAGTCTTTTGCTAAACATCAGTTTTCCCGAAACTCGACCGAATGCAAAATGCATGCAGCTTTAGGGCCCCATACTCCTCCCCAAGTTCGACAAACCAATTTGAAATTAGGTAGAAATTTTACTCATTACCCTCCCACTTCCCCCCCCCTCCATTTCTCAAGTGAAAAATGTCTTGCTATAATTTATAACAGACTGGCGATCTTAACAGATAAAAAACAAAGGAAACTTCTTTCACATAATCATAGCGTAAATAAGTTGCCTAGGGTGCCAAACAGCTATTAGAAATTCTATGCGGGCTGCACTCTTCATAAAATAATATTGTAACATGCAAATGACCACCAGTCACACCGCTAATCCAACGACCGGTAATCCTTACCAGTAAGACTCAAGCTCAACACTCAAGAAAGTGGAAGGCCAACCTGTGATGCCATCGCGATGATGATGGATTGAGATTATAACCTCCAGCAGCAACCGTTCGGATAGTTTTTTCGAAAATTTGGCACAGTGACGTATCATCGTCAAGACAATGCCGCACAACGAGTGCCACAAGTAGAGCTCTTGTTGCTAACGGAGTGCCAGCAACGTTCACCACCGCCTGCACACCTCCTTCCTACAATCAAAACCGTAAGCAGGCCTAATGCATTCGGCACGTGCTCAATGAAATCATCTCCTATTATACGCATCAATTAAAAGATCAATTTCTAATCGAAATCTCTAACGATCACGTTGTAAGTATCAGCCATTTTTACACATTTACATACAAAAACCCAAACAGCAACCAACATTCAATAAATCTCATCTCACAAACAACGAAAACGGATCGATCTCAAACAATTCTTAACCATTTGTGTCATATTCACATAGCAAAATTATTGAACAATTTGCTCGACCCTGCCAAATCTCGCACAATTGCATGCATTCACTGGCCACTCCAGAATGCCACGAAGAAGCACCTTCAGAGTTATTAACGCCACCACAAATGAACAATTTGGAAATTCGCCAACAGCGTTTCGCTGCAATTTCACAAAACTATCGCATAGTTCAACTTCATTTCAACATCGCTTGTCTGGTGATTAGGTTAATTTAACAACTACTACGCGATGATGCCACAGAAGGGAAAACTCTCTCCCCCTTCAATTTAAGGCGCAGATACAGACGCGTCCCCCTCCCTTAGAGGCCCTGTTAAGGAAGGCAATACCTCGACCGTCTCGCCAGAACAAAAAAACAGGAGACTTATCTGGAAATACAGCCTCCTACCCTCCTCTCTAACGAAGAAGACTAGGGAGGTCATAGCTGTTTAAGGGCACAGCATCAAATGAAATATACATGTTACTCTTCCCCCTTTGTGAGGCGATGACAGGTGATATGTTAGACTGCAGTGATATATCGTGAATAAAGTGATCGCAAACGAATACCCGCAACATTTGAGCTGCCACTTCAGCGTTGCGTGTGATGCGAGCAGCTAAAATGAGAAGCGCGTGGATGGCGTTTGAGTCGAGTCCTTGAACACTCATCAGCGAGATCACTACTGGCACCATGCGCGTGCGCACAACTTCGTTCCATTCCACTATCGAGTCATCCTTTAAGAAGCAACTTGGTCATGCATATTCGTATATTATTACTGCCTAGCATGCACATATATCAAAGACCAAATCGTTTACCAATCGTCCACTTCGAAGTAAATCGCATCTGGGCAAATTGCTTTTGAGGAAAAAGTGATTCAGGCATATTACAATATCAATACACAGATGCTGCTGCCAAATTATAAAGTTTCTACTGACCTCACCGCTCGAACTAGTCTTTTGCTAAACATCAGTTTTCCCGAAACTCGACCGAATGCAAAATGCATGCAGCTTTAGGGCCCCATACTCCTCCCCAAGTTCGACAAACCAATTTGAAATTAGGTAGAAATTTTCCTTATTCTCAGGTAAATCAGTAGAACAAGGTTCTTAGAAAGTTAACGACGTAGGGTTTACGCATACAACGCTATTCCATTTTACAGCTTCATGATAATATGAGAACAAATGCAAACTGAACTGAAACTTCGAAAAGAGTACCGGTCTGAAAAACTCGTCAGTGTTGACGTTCTCCTTGAGACGCGCAACGACTGTGATGGGCCGTTCAACGTGCGAATCGACATTGCGTTGACTCATCGTAACGAAGCTAACGGCATACTGCTTACCCGCGATGCTCAGATTAGCTCCCGCGTTGCCCTCATAGAAGGCACGGGTGAGGATATGTGACGATGCAGGTCGATAGTTCACCCATGTGAACGCGCCGCCTCTCTCGTCTGTGTCCCAATACTTCCACGTCAACGATTCTACCACCTACAACATCTCACAGTTCAAATAAAATACATTTACAACAACCCTCCTTAACCCCAACTTGTCTGGGAAGGGAGGGACGCAGATAGATAAGGAATGGCAGAAATCCACAGAAAAAAAAAAACGGGAAATGAAAACTGGCGATTTCAGAAATGTTGTCGCGCATTAATTTGTTTGGTCTTTCTTTGCTGACCTTCCTCAAACACATGCGCTGTGAAGGCGCATCAAAGGCATAATCAACTCCACGCAGTTTAGTGTTCGCAGCTGACCACTCAAAGCCGAGTTCGGCACTACTGCTTCCCGCCGAATTTCGAAAAACCTCGCCTTTGGCTGCGAATCTCGACATCCAGCGTTCCACCAGATTCGAATTTTAGTATTTGCCGCATGGTCTCTCCGTAACCTCAGTTTTCCCCCAAGAGTTCAGGTGCTCGCCAAAAATTCTGGTGTTTGGCGTTCGGATGAATTTGGCTTGCATTATCTGGCGCGTAGGTCCCGATATGCTCTGCCGCACTTAAGCATTTGGCAGTCCGTCGTTGCCAGGGATGGTGGGAGAAGGAGCAGGGGAGGGGGGAGGTGGGGAGTGGAGGAGGTAAAATCACTTCTGCCGACAACCTTCCTCCGCAACGAAACAACTACAAGAATCCGCGCGACCTTTCACAGCCTCCAACGAGAATAAATGGACCAATAATATTGGGCGTTATCTTTTTACCTTTAAAGAGCAAAAAAAAAGTGAAAAACTAACCGTATGGGAAGACAATCAAAAGCGATAAAAAGAGAGAAAAACGGAAAGCGGCATACTTTCTCCATTTTGCTTTTGTTGCATTTCATCGTCAGCATCTTTTCGTACAGATCCAGCCACAGGCAAACAGGAGCAATCAACCTAAATTAAGACCAGTGAAACATAATAATTAGCTATCGCAAGCTAAACAATCAGTACTCCGGTAGTTGCCGCATTCCAGACAGCCACAAATGAACACCGAATTTGAGGAAGAGAAGCTGGTGCGATGTGGCCTCTCAAAAGGCTTCAGAGAGGAGGGGAGGGGGAGAGGAGAAAAACAGAGGGGAGAGGGCGAGGGAAAGAGTCGAGGAGAGGGATGAAGGAAGAGCAGGAAGAGGGAGGGGGAGGAGGAGGGGGGGGGGAGGGAGAGTAAACTGCATTCTCATCTCCAGAATCGAGTCGCGCTTAGGATCCCACTTAATAAACCTCCTTTCCAGTGTCTTTTCGAGTATTTCTAGAAAAGGCGCTGTTGGAGTGGAGTGGGAGGGGAGGGGAGGAGAGAGAGAGAAAGGTAGACCAAATGTGCGGTTTTACGCAATCTTGGGGGGGGGGGGGGGGGGGGGGGAGGGAGAGTAAACTGCATTCTCATCTCCAGAATCGAGTCGCGCTTAGGATCCCACTTAATAAACCTCCTTTCCAGTGTCTTTTCGAGTATTTCTAGAAAAGGCGCTGTTGGAGTGGAGTGGGAGGGGAGGGGAGGAGAGAGAGAGAAAGGTAGACCAAATGTGCGGGTTTACGCAATCTTGTCCTGTTGAGAGCGAAAAAATACGAGACAACAGCTCGCCCAAATCACGTCTAAAAGTCCCTCTTGCCTAAAACTAACACGTGGAGCCATATGAAGCTATCATTAGTCAATACTAAGATGCGTGAAAGAAAGACAAGCGAACTTGACGAATGTATGAGAGGGAGGTGGTTGCATGGAGGCAGTGAGCTCGAGCAAAGACAGCAGCATACACTGCAGCGAGCACTGAGCACATTCCACCAGATACTCGTTCGCAATCGCACTCCATAGTAAGCAGCTCAGATGCAAACGTGTCGACAGTGAGTGCACCAATACATCGTCACTCTGAAGAAACAACACAGAAGAAATAAAACGAAATAAATTAATATGCCTCAACCAGTAGGCACACATAGAAAGCTTCCGCCGAATAGGCAGCGTCCAACAATTTGCTAAACTCGGCTATGTCACGTATTCCATCTTTGACAACTTGTCAGGACGCTTGTCGGCAATCAGCCAAAACCTGTTACTTTTCCACTTTTCAGTGCGAAAGCTCGCTTAATACAACAATCTTGCTTCTTCCCTTGCTATATGGGTTCAAAAATGAAGAGAGTCTGCGCCTCCTGAACGTTTTCTTCCGCACAACACTAACTTCTACTGCAAAACGCTGCAAGAATTTCCGAGGGGTCTGCTCCATAAAAAGAATCAAATCAGCTCGATAAAGCAATATTCAGACAGATCTTAGCAAAAAGAATCAAATCAGCTCGATAAAGCTAAATTAAGGCAGATTGGATAAGTTAGGTCCTAAAAAACCGGCAACTAGTGTTGCCATCAGCGAAACGTCAAAACAAATCCCACGATCAGAGGAAGTCTTTCGATTAGGTTAAGACAGAAGCAGCGAGAGATTTGGCGTCAGCTTTCTGCCGCATGTTTCGCTGCTTTGAATACCTGACCCTCATCGACAGGCACCTCTAGCCAAAATGTGATTTGTTGCAGCAGTCCGATGATGACAACACTAACACTAATGTCCAGCACATGAACGAAAACAAACCGGATTAGCAGTTAGCTTCTGAAGCATGCCGATGACATCAGTAACGAAGTACTGCTTTACAAGAACGTTGACTCGCCATTCTTTGTTCATGTCGTCGACGATGGCGAGCAGAAGTTCAGAGGTGTTGAACACCAGCTCCACGCCCAATTCCATCATCTGCATACATGCCGGCACAACCTGTAACAGCATTGTTTTACCTAATGTTTGCTAACAATTGGAAACTATGTTGCCCATCGATACTCTGTCCCATCACGTTCATTCTACTTTCTGGACATACGTTCTACCGACTCGGTCATTGCACCATTCTTCTCCCCCACCAGCTATGCACAAGTCCAAAGTGATTTAACTACAAACACTGATGATATTACTTAGCCTTTCGCTGTCGCCTCGCACCTCACCAAATTACTGCTGCTGTCTAAACCGCTCCCTAATTCTAATCCAAAAAACTAGCCATCAAACAACACAACACTAGCGTTTGACACCAACAAGTCTCATAAATCCAAAAAATACACTCCCCAACGTTTCATTATAAAATGCCCGAGTTCTCTGCTTCCACTCCTTATTGTTTTCGTATAACACGCCTATTTTTCCTGCTTTACAACATTCATAACACCAGCATCAGCCTTCCCTTTCCCTATGCGAAGCTGCTTTTCAGATTGAACTTCTACATGCTGGAAATAGGGAACTGTAGCATTAAAGTCCTGCCAAACACAATAACCACATTATCGTCAACTACACCAACCAAATCGCACTAATCAACATTTATATTTTCATCAGGAGAAAGCCAATCCTCTGATACGGTACTTCCTCCCTTCAAACAAAAATTGTCATATTACTTAGTTCCCACAATCTTCTCCTCTCGGACGCTCTCCAAAAAGACGCTCTTACCTCCGTGCATGTGCTTTCGAGAATGGCATTCACATCGAGAGGAGTCACTTCGCTGAGTGGAGGAGGCGGCGCTTCGTCCAACTTCACCTCAGCTTCCGTCTCACCAACTTCCGCTTCCTTCTTTTCCTCACCCATTTCGGCGCTTTCTACATCCTCCAACTGCAACGCGAAACAATTTCTTGCGCAACCATCAACAGAAAACTCCTTGCTCCAGTTTGGGATGGACCCGGAGTTTCGCTGGGAAAACTTCCAATTCCAGCTAAACATTCGTGCTATAAATTTAAAAACCTTTCGAAGCTGTACCCTTGCATTCTTACGGCCGCCTGAAGAAGCCGGCCTCTAGGGTCCCTTCACTGAGGAATGTCGAGGACAACGGCTGAAGAGGAAGTGAAAGAAGGAAGAAGCACCGTTTTGAGAAAGCTGGAGCCGACGAAGAACGTTAGGAATCATTCCAACGTTCATAGCACACCAAAAAAAAAAAAAACAGCAGTACCTTGAGCGCAATTATTGGTTCCTTCATGAGTCAGTCACTGTGAAGCAAATCTTCTCAACCCGAGCTTCTTTAAATCAATAAAAGGAGTTGCACGAAAACTTTAGATCTGGGAGACTGACACAACTGACACAAGATTTTCCTAAAGATGGGTCTAGACCGCTCGCTTGTGTAATCACAACAAAATGCGCACGTGTGCTTTTTCGATCGTTTAACCATTGCATTTCATTCTTTTCTTAAGTACACACTTAGGCAAAAGTTCCGTTCTAAAATATTTTGCTGAAAGGTGTTTCCCTAACGAAAATCACTGAAGAGTAATTCATTGGCTTTTTTTATTGGAGTCCCCCATCTGGCTAGTCGTTCTCCGATTTACGTATTGATCGTCCCTTCCCAATCACTCGATCAAATTTCCCCTCAACGTGGGCTTCCCTGCTGAACAGTTATCCATCGCCGGCCTCCCTCAAGGAGCTAGCTCTCTTAGCTCTTCAAACTGGCAACTTGCTTTTATACCGCATCTACCCGTTATGCACTGGAAACCTCCTACTGATTTGCTGAATTCTTCGAGTCGGTTTTTGATCAAAAATCTTTTCGCCCTTCCCTCCGGAACGAATGATAATTGATCTTTTCGATGCCCTTATCCGCCGAAGTGTTAGCCGATGGGGTTTTGCTCCAGCAGCGACATAGGGGAAGATTATGCAGATTTTTCGCTGGTTTTATCGGGATGAAAAAGTATGCGAAAGAAGACGTTATGAAAAATTTCACAACTTATATAATACTACGCGTTTTCTCTAAACCGACCAATGCAGGATGCTCATACCCGTCCTTCTTTGACAACTAGCACTCCACCACCTCGTCATCGAGTCTTCCTTCGTCAAATCAGTGTTTCAGGAGGTGGTCCCATCCCAAGAAACGCCCTCGCAAAACACTGGTCACAAGCTCCGCCACCACCGTTTACCATTTGCTTCATTTTCGTTCATAAAATGGTTCGCTCCTCATTCTAGGGCGACATTTGACCATAGCCTCCTATGGGCATCGCAGAACGAGAACTCTATTCGCCAACATTCTTTTGAATCAGCTTATTTCTACATAGAAAATTTCGTTTCGTGTAATAGCAAAGCATTTTGCGATAACTCCTGTAAAAAAGTAATATTCCTCACAGTATCAACCAGCAGACTGCACACTTAAGGCTATCAACGATAAATCAGTATGCCTCATATAGCGGCGATACGATCAGTGGCAAATAAGAGAAAAAAATAAACCTCGTCAACGCGACTGTCATTTGCCAATGCGTGCTGTTGCCTGTCGTTCGCAACCAGGAACTCAGTCGCTTCTTCGACGGTCGCATATTCAAATAACGCCTCTATCACCGCGTCGCGCTCAAAGCCCATATCAACCAGGAAATTGATGCTCGCCTCGTCTAGTTCAGCTATCAACCTTCAGTTTTTGATCACGCTCAGTTAAACTCAAAGAAGCATATTTCTGATATAAGCGGAAGGAGATGATGTGACTCATATTCACATTTTATTTCTACCATAAAACCGCCACCAATTAACCCACTTGTGGGCTGCAAAGCATCCACTTAGCCATTATGGGGCAGCTGTCCGAGATCGACTAACAGCACCCACCACCTGCAGCTGAAGTATGAAAGAAGGCTGACATATGTGTGCTCTCAAATGTAGGTTCGAACTCCTGTGTATCAAAGCCATCGTACTCCGCTAACGGCTATCTTTGACAAGTGGATCTTACAGAAAGTGAGTATAGAAAAAATTTGCCGCTGCTGCTTTTTGCGCTGTTTCGTTACTTCAATTAGCCTCCTTGCACTTGCAAAATGCTGCATGATTTAGAGGTGAAGAGAGAGAAGCACACTGACAGCCCCAGAGCACAACAATGAGAAAAGCTAAACCCGAAACCAAACAGAACAAAATAGTTGGCCACCTGTTGCGCTCGTCAGCACTGACAGCTGTCTTATTGCTCGGATCGGCGGATGGAATAAGTCCTTTAATGAGCTGCCTGTATAGCGAAACAGTCAGCTCGCAGACAGCCACGTTCGCGTTGCCAGCTTTTGTCGAGGACATCAAAAGAGCGAATATCGCGTTCACTTGTCGTAACGCGTCCTGTCAATAACTCATAGTTTAATTATGTATTATTAGTCATGAAAGGCTAGCTATACACTCATATCACTGCACCATATCACAAGCATAGGTTTCTTAAATGATCAAAAACGGTTGAATTGATGAATTCAAACAACACCGAACTTTAACACCAATAATCACAGCCCTGCGAAACACTATAGCTAGAGCAATAAAACTGGCGGAACTTGATTTGTTGTGTTTTTCAAAGGCGTATTACATGATAAAATGATGGCATATTTGCTCCGCAAAACCGCTTTACACTGGTAATCCCCAAGATGCCCAAGCAAGTGTCACTTATACAAACAGAACTCAGTCTTCCTCTTCATCCACTGCGTCGAAGCTATAAATAATTATTCTGACTAATCAAAAAATTATCAAGGTTGTGAGGCTGAAGAGTTTTAGAATCATTTAGTTATCCAAAAAACGTAAAGAATACCCCAATCAACAAAAGAGGTTATTACTGCTTGATTACTTGCAATTATTAGTATTGAAAGTGTAACCTCTCCCGAGCCCTAAGTTTCAGGGAGCAAGAATTGTAGCTACTGTCTTTCGTGAGAAACACTGAAAACTGTAAAGCAAAATTAACCATGCCATGACAACCTCGGCTGTATATGCGCTTTATCCTCTCATTTCACTCGCAGACAGAACACCGGAAAACCTCGAATATAGTTGCTGTGAAGCTTAATTAGTGTTAAGGAGGAATCATCAAAGTTTTCAGATTCCAGCTTTCCCTCAGGACTAAACCATCTTCACACAACCGATGCCTGCGACAATCCTCTTCAGAAACCTACCGCCTGCTTCCAACAATATTAAGAAGAACAGAAAGAACAGCTCCGGAAATTCCCTACATAAAGACCCGAAGGCCTCACTCGAAGAAATCAGCTACCCGAAATATCATCAACAGAGAAATCTATCGAAGACCACATTTTGTAGTCTTAACGACAAACAGCTGTGCTTGGATTGATGAAGGAATAGGTGCCCTATACCCTATGGTATTACCATGCAAAATAAACTAAGAAGATACCTGTTGAGCGAGAGTGAGATACTTTTGTGCAGGAAAACGTTTAGCCTCCTCACAGTCTTGAGCAAGCCGATGCCGTGAATGGTTGAACGCATCTGCATTGACAAGCCGCTCGGTTAACGACAACCAGGCCTGTAGCAACTGCTCGACCTCCATCGAATGCTCGCGGTGAACTTCTAACGAGATGTATCGCACTATCAGCGAGAAATACATGTTGTGACATCCGCTATGATAAAAAGCGGACAGAAGCAAGTGATAAGGGATACGGCGCTCATCGAACAAGATACCGCTTATAGTAGTTATCCAGCCGTTCAAATAAGGCAACCTCAAAACGCAAACGATCATAATAACCTCCAGCGACTTCGTTTGGATGCAACAGATACAAAGCCGCAGCAGCAATACTCCGACATGCCTTCCAACAGCAGAAAAAACTCCGAAACAGGTAAAAGCAAACATGTGAGTCGGGATATTTGATTCCAGTGTCGCGAAGTAAGAATCGATTGTACATGGACAACGAAGAGGAATGAGGCGATTTTGCTGCACTTCCGAATGGAGCCCTCATTGTTATAGTGAAGGTACCATTTCTTGCACGACTCTTGGGATGACAAGGAGGGAAGGGGAAAGTTCATGTGAAGAAGACGGGAAGGGAGGGAGCGGAAGAAGGTGGTAGGAGGGGCAAGGGGGAAGGAGCGGAAGGGAGGG
>JPKZ01000681.1:33381-47777 GCA_000803305.1 Toxocara canis
CGGCGATATGTTGAGCCTGCACGCCGAACGGAAAAAATGCGCGAGTGGGGGCAGGTGGAAGCAGAGGGATTGAGCCTGCACGCCAGGAAAGGGAAAGTGACAGCATATCCCGGTGGGCACTGAGTGATGAATAATTATGACATTTCAATAGCACTTTTGTATTTCCAGTAAGGATGAAAATCTTTCAGCAATTTTCTTTAAAATTCAAGACGTTGAACACTGCTTTAAAACTGCCCCATGGCTGCAAGCGAACAACAGAGGGAGTGGACTGGGCACAAGTATTTTTTGATTCACAGAACGCTTTCAAAACATAGATGCTGTCTCGGATTAAAACGCTATAACCGCTTTTATCGAACGGGTGCTCTGTGCTAAATATAAATGATCTAGTGCTGAACACGGACGCGATTATTTATTATTTAGTTTCACTGTAACGTTTCGGGATTTCTTTCGTCTGCAGAATTACACAAATGCCGCTGTCACTAAGAATGCGAAGGGATCAACCGATATGAGAGGAGAGATTCGATATGAAAGAAGAGATTAAGCACAGCGAGCAAGTGAGAACAAGTTAGTCAAAAATCGAAGCTAAAATCAATTTCGAAAAGCAAGCTAGTGGAAAATTTGATACTGCTGAATGCAAAGAAGAAAAGGCACCTAATCAGAAGGAAATACTATTTTGGATAAAGCAAAAGAAAAGTTGGACGCGTACGTTCCCGTTTTTTATGACCTCGTCCTACAGTAATAATAATATCTGCAAGACTCCAACGGTGAAATAAAATCCAAAGCATCAACAACAAAAAAATTAGAGGCTCTCGATGCTTGATACTACACAACGAATCGATAGGTATTCACTGAAAGCAGCAATGTTGAAATAAACAAAAAAAGCTAATAACTTACAAGACAGCTGGATCGGCGCAGTGTTTAGGCTGCCATTCGAGTGCCACCTTATAGGCAGCGAAGAGATGCGTAGCCAACGATACAGCATTTTTGTCAGGAGTGACAGCAAGTGGCTCGTGAGTGCGTCTTCTTGGTGGGATCGATGTGCATACCTTGGCTAGCATTGCCATCAATTCGCTCAGCTGTCGTTGGCAGCGACCCAGCGCTGTCACACCCGATTTCGTCCGCAACCAACAGTCTTCCCTCATGACAAGCCTTTCTGAAAATGATACAACCGTATATGCGCGGTGGTGCCGATATTATAATCAACCCTTGCTGATTTGTTTAAAAAGTCGGCCGTTGGCCTCCTTCATCTTGTCGCAAGCATAAAACAGCTTTCCGTTAACTTCTGAGTTGTCTGTAATAGCTTCTTGACTGCAACAGTTCAACATTTCACTGGGAACGATTTTGATGGATAACCTCGAGTCTATAATTGGAGCAAATTAAACACATTTTCGGAGTGCGTTGTAAGCATTCAACAGTGTGGTCAACGAGCGATCAAACTGCACTGCTTAATGATCCGTTGCTTCGATCGATGCATTTACCACTAGTTCCATTAGCAACTGACAGTCCTCACCACACCTATTCCAGTTCCGAGGAACTTCGCCTATCAATTATATATCTGTATCCTTTTTACGCATTCTCGATGGCATTGATACATTCTGTGCATATCAAAGAAGCTTCATATTCTCTTTTCGGGGATCAGCTCTTCGCTATAACAGACCTATAAACTGGATAACAATAATAGGATTGACAAACTCGCTATAACAGTAATCGCTGACGTGGTGAGCATGGACGATAACTGATGTCATAAAAATAACACTCTCCGAATCAATAATAATCGAGCCAACGACTGCGATTGAGCGCATCCTATTTTACTTGCTCACTTAGGCAATAAATCGATTCTGATCCACACTGTCACTGGCGTGATAAAAGCGCCCCGTTCACTCATAAACGAAAACTGTCCTCATTAGTGCCAAACAGTTACCATTTTGGACGGTCGAATTTGAAAGGAATGAAATTTTTGGTTTTACCACGATGAAGTGTCTGCCATGATGCATCAGTAAACTTCATTTCAGACCGCTCTACTGCATTTTAATGAAACGCTCTTTAAGCGACGCAGGTCTCCTTGCTTTTACTTTTGTCGGACACGAATGCGACTTTTTTCGCAATGAAAACAAAACTGTGCAAGACGACCCTCGATAGCGAGGTACACGATGAAGTGTCTGCCATGATGCATCAGTAAACTTCATTTCAGACCGCTCTACTGCATGTTAATGAAACGCTCTTTAAGCGACGCAGATCTCCTTGCTTTTACTTTTGTCGGACACGAATGCGACTTTTTTCGCAATGAAAACAAAACTGTGCAAGACGACCCTTGCTAGCGAGGTAAGTCAGAAGAGTTTTATATGATCAGTCTGTGAAAAACAACCTCATATTTTCTTTCTACAACTTCAAGCAACGATGCGCTGTTTCGCTCACTCAAATTAAGCTGCCCCATTTTCGAGCAATCCAAATCACGCCTTCCTTTTCGAAAACTTTCAAAGCATACATTTCCGTTTCAGTATGCTCCTTTACTATACTCCTGCTTGTTTCGCAATAAAAAGCCCGATTTTCCATCCCGACAAGCAACTGACGAATGCGCCAGGCATATTCGCCTTATAACTAGGCGGGACATCACCCCTGCCCCAACAATCTTGAATATGATCAGCGCTCAAATTTACAACACAAGATATAAAATTATATCTGTAAATCAAAACTTATAGAAGATCAAAAATAAAAGATGAAACTTAAATAGCCATACAAAAGTCATGACCTGACCACTTGGGGGGTTGAAACGTCGAAGTCAGAAGGCTGTAACAAGCGAATGCAGAATCAGTCGGGAGCATTTTTCGCCCATAAAGGAGAATATTATCTTTTATCTTTTAGGCTGTTCATTTTTCGCATCTCATCGCACTGCAGTGTTACCTGCGATTCCAACGTGCAATATAGCGAGCGCCACTTCAAGTGAAAGGCTGTTCGTTTTTCGCATCTCATCGCACTGCAGTGTTACCTGCGATTCCAACAAAGCAAAGGTTCGGCCACCCATTACGCATGAAAATTTCTATAGCGCACTGCACCATTCCACTGAGCAAAATCTTCTGCTTTCTGAACTTATCCAACGAAATTACAACCTAGAAGGATGCACTCAGATGACATGCAGCTCCTATATTCACGTCACCCTTTCGAATTGCGAAGAAACGAATGAAGAAATAGAAAACGACCTAGCGAGAATCAAATAAGTGGCATTCAGATGAAGCTATATAAATCCAAAACTCTGCTCACTAAACGATGCAACAAACTATAGCTGCTACTTAAACAAGACCAAGAAAGAACCGATAGCTAATAAAGATGAAGTTTAAAGTAAAAAAAAAGCGTCGAAATGATGAGTAATACATGATGGAAACATGCCCTTTCGCAAAACATTTCGCAGAACTGACAAGATGCTGCATCAGGCTATTTCACAACCTTAGTAATGATGCTTTGCACCGCTGATGGCAAAGGTTACGCACTGTGCATATTTAAATTCACCCAACACTTCGCCGATATCAGCAACTGATACAACCACTTTATGCGTCGGTATGGTTACGCGTTGAATAAAACAACGGAACGCAAAAAACGTGAATGAGGCTGTTTCAGTCCACGATAACAGCGAAATGCGGAGACGTGAGCAAACCTCAATAAACGTAACACATAACCGTTGCCATTAGCAAAACGATGAACACAACGCAACACCTAAAAATGCGCCTGCGCTAGCGAAACAACCTCAAAATACCCAGCGCATACCCGCAGCCCATAATTGCTATCTTTGTAACTGAACGCTTTGTAGTTTGCAGAATCAAAGCACTTCTAGTGATAACATACACAACGGCTAAGAAGGAATTGCTACTCCTTCAAAAAAAAAACTGCCACGAACCCTGATATCTACATTCGACGAGGCCATCTCCATTTGCTAGCACGTCTTTTGACGCAGCACACAAAAATATAACATGCATTTAAAGTCGCCTTAAATGGGATCTTAGAAGGAAGGTAGCAGAAGTGTCAACTTGAAGACCCTCTTTCAAAATGCCATCCGCATTAGAACGTGGACGGAGTACAACAAAAACAACAAATCTAACGCTAACGCGGGAAAAAATGAGATTTAGTCATCTAGCCACAACTGCCTTCTTAAGCTGCACCTTACGGACAATGTATATCAGTATCAGTTAAGAACTGCTAGCAACTGCTTCGATGGACTGCAACTCTAAATAACCGTCTCGGTTATTCCCAATTTGCCCCTCGGCTGATTACTTATGTAAAATTGGTTGTATTCGAAGTGAATATTCCTGTTTCTTGCAGCTTGTCCATGAATTGTTTAAAGTGTAATAAAGACAAAATTTTGCTTGTTTTAAAAGTAATCGATTCAAAACGCATCAGAACGCACCGGCAAATGTTCTCATCTAGACAGTTACCTCCGCTCCCTTTCAATACACCTAACAAAAAACAGCAATTCCTCACAAAATTTGTCTAGATACCGCAGTGAATGAAACACACCGCCTCCGCACTCCCCTCTCCTATACCCTCACCATTTCAAATACACAAAACAGCATAAAAATAACGAAATTTGTTGACAATTTCAAAAAGAGAACAATGGCATACATAGAGGTAGCGCAGTATGTTAGATACAAGTTGCGGGAAGATCGACTGCGAGACTTCGAGCGAGATCTGTTTAACGAAAAGCAGTGCAATAAGCCTGTTTGCAGCGCCGCGCCGCATCGAAGCCTCGGCATGCTCGGATGATGCACTCTGCGTGAGCAATGTTTCGAGCAGTTTGCCAACGTTTAGTAGATATTCACCCAACCCAACGACCTTCTCTCCGTTCACCTCAGCCTCTGGAGAGAGACCCAAATCACGCGCTATGTAGCTCCTCTCCGAAATCGGTGACATCTCCTCCCTAAAACGTTAAAAAACGTAGCAGAAGCGTCCTTGAGCAGCCAGTGTTCATTTGCTTCTGCGATTGCGAGAAATCCTATCAACAATATTTTCATGGGCCCTTTGTGCGTGACCCTTCACAAGTCTCCAAACGCCTTGGTGCATTTTGCTGTTAACCTGCGAGCAAACTAGCTTGTCTATATTATCTAAAAGCACATATATCGCGTGCGAAAGCCAGTAACATTCCTTGCTAGCAACTATCATATGCCATAACAAAAGATCACTAAAATGTTGGGGGAGTTAAAACCAAAAGCGCCGGATGAGCAACTCCGATCATGAACCACAATTTCGCGCTAGCAAGCCAAATTTCTGCAGCTGCTTTTGCAGCGAAAGAAGAAAAACGCCTGTCTTAAGGAAAATTATAATGTGAGAAGAAATGAAAGCGAAAAGGACGAACATATTCGGGGCTGCAGAAGGGGGATCATCGTCGTCTTCGTCAGAAGTATCGTTGTTGATGTTCGCACTTGGCTCTTCGTTCTGACTCGGTGATCCAGCCGCTACGGTCGCGTTCGATGCGTTTGCGACGGTAGCATGCATACTGCGACTCGACGAGAGAGACATCACACAACGCGGCTGTTCGCAAGATGCAAATTCCACCAGCCTATCCAGCATCTTAAACACATGGCTACATCTCGCAGTGCAATAGAAACATGCGAAATAAATCGCAAAGCAGATAAATTTCTGACGAGATTAACTTGTCATAACATGAACATAAGTCGTAACATGCTGCAGACTTAAACGTTTAAATGAATTCAGCGACTCTCAACACGCTGAATGACTGCGGCACTGGCAGATATACGACGATATATGATGGATTTTCTGTGGTGTACGAAGGGCTTCCTGTAAGTTTTTTTTTTTTCGTGTCTTTCCTTTCTATCCGCCCGGTACTTTTCGAACCAGTTGCGATTTTAGCTCGAAATGGGCGCACGATGACTACACCCCAAAGTAGGGACCGGGGTGCAGAACGGGTAAGCTCATTTTGCAACACGGCTGATAAGCAAATGGAAGTTTCGAAATGTTGTACTTCGAATCGCACGCAGTACCAAACATGGAGCTATGAGTGACCAAGCCGGTATGCAGGCTCTTGTTTTATCGTAACTTACGACTACCTTACTGTGCCTGAGGTTCCCAGGTAAAGCGCCATTATCTACGACCTTGGCCAACAACACCGAGCTTTTCGAGCCTTCCGGTTTTTCGACAACTAGAGGATTATAATTTAGTCATTCCAACTAGCGGGACTCCGTCTCAATAATTTCTTCCTTCCCAACTTCAACGCTAACGCCTCGGGGAACAATATAGGTATTTACACGATAAACGGGATACAAAAGACCAGTCAGGATAAAACAGCACAATTGTCACCTTTACAAATGAATTAAGCAGGAGAGGACGCAAGGTCGGCTGATGTCGCAGAAGATCATCAAGTGCTGAACCCAAGCTTACCGCCGCTTCATCTAAAAACATTACTACCAGAGATGCACGTAGATCGACAGCTACGATAAGCTTTCTTTGCTTCTAGTTTTGCTCCCAGAGTTAAAACCAAAAGCGCCGGATGAGCAACTCCGATCATGAACCACAATTTCGCGCTAGCAAGCCAAATTTCTGCAGCTGCTTTTGCAGCGAAAGAAGAAAAACGCCTGTCTTAAGGAAAATTATAATGTGAGAAGAAATGAAAGCGAAAAGGACGAACATATTCGGGGCTGCAGAAGGGGGATCATCGTCGTCTTCGTCAGAAGTATCGTTGTTGATGTTCGCACTTGGCTCTTCGTTCTGACTCGGTGATCCAGCCGCTACGGTCGCGTTCGATGCGTTTGCGACGGTAGCATGCATACTGCGACTCGACGAGAGAGACATCACACAACGCGGCTGTTCGCAAGATGCAAATTCCACCAGCCTATCCAGCATCTTAAACACATGGCTACATCTCGCAGTGCAATAGAAACATGCGAAATAAATCGCAAAGCAGATAAATTTCTGACGAGATTAACTTGTCATAACATGAACATAAGTCGTAACATGCTGCAGACTTAAACGTTTAAATGAATTCAGCGACTCTCAACACGCTGAATGACTGCGGCACTGGCAGATATACGACGATATATGATGGATTTTCTGTGGTGTACGAAGGGCTTCCTGTAAGTTTTTTTTTTTTCGTGTCTTTCCTTTCTATCCGCCCGGTACTTTTCGAACCAGTTGCGATTTTAGCTCGAAATGGGCGCACGATGACTACACCCCAAAGTAGGGACCGGGGTGCAGAACGGGTAAGCTCATTTTGCAACACGGCTGATAAGCAAAGCAAAGTTTCGAAATGTTGTACTTCGAATCGCACGCAGTACCAAACATGGAGCTATGAGTGACCAAGCCGGTATGCAGGCTCTGCTCTTGTCGTAACTTACGACTACCTTACTGTGCCTGAGGTTCCCAGGTAAAGCGCCATTATCTACGACCTTGGCCAACAACACCGAGCTTTTCGAGCCTTCCGGTTTTTCGACAACTAGAGGATTATAATTTAGTCATTCCAACTAGCGGGACTCCGTCTCAATAATTTCTTCCTTCCCAACTTCAACGCTAACGCCTCGGGGAANNNCTATCATATGCCATAACAAAAGATCACTAAAATGTTGGGGGAGTTAAAACCAAAAGCGCCGGATGAGCAACTCCGATCATGAACCACAATTTCGCGCTAGCAAGCCAAATTTCTGCAGCTGCTTTTGCAGCGAAAGAAGAAAAACGCCTGTCTTAAGGAAAATTATAATGTGAGAAGAAATGAAAGCGAAAAGGACGAACATATTCGGGGCTGCAGAAGGGGGATCATCGTCGTCTTCGTCAGAAGTATCGTTGTTGATGTTCGCACTTGGCTCTTCGTTCTGACTCGGTGATCCAGCCGCTACGGTCGCGTTCGATGCGTTTGCGACGGTAGCATGCATACTGCGACTCGACGAGAGAGACATCACACAACGCGGCTGTTCGCAAGATGCAAATTCCACCAGCCTATCCAGCATCTTAAACACATGGCTACATCTCGCAGTGCAATAGAAACATGCGAAATAAATCGCAAAGCAGATAAATTTCTGACGAGATTAACTTGTCATAACATGAACATAAGTCGTAACATGCTGCAGACTTAAACGTTTAAATGAATTCAGCGACTCTCAACACGCTGAATGACTGCGGCACTGGCAGATATACGACGATATATGATGGATTTTCTGTGGTGTACGAAGGGCTTCCTGTAAGTTTTTTTTTTCGTGTCTTTCCTTTCTATCCGCCCGGTACTTTTCGAACCAGTTGCGATTTTAGCTCGAAATGGGCGCACGATGACTACACCCCAAAGTAGGGACCGGGGTGCAGAACGGGTAAGCTCATTTTGCAACACGGCTGATAAGCAAATGGAAGTTTCGAAATGTTGTACTTCGAATCGCACGCAGTACCAAACATGGAGCTATGAGTGACCAAGCCGGTATGCAGGCTCTTGTTTTATCGTAACTTACGACTACCTTACTGTGCCTGAGGTTCCCAGGTAAAGCGCCATTATCTACGACCTTGGCCAACAACACCGAGCTTTTCGAGCCTTCCGGTTTTTCGACAACTAGAGGATTATAATTCAGTCATTCCAACTGGCGGGACTCCGTCTCAATAATTTCTTCCTTCCCAACTTCAACGCTAACGCCTCGGGGAACAATATAGGTATTTACACGATAAACGGGATACAAAAGACCAGTCAGGATAAAACAGCACAATTGTCACCTTTACAAATGAATTAAGCAGGAGAGGACGCAAGGTCGGCTGATGTCGCAGAAGATCATCAAGTGCTGAACCCAAGCTTACCGCCGCTTCATCTAAAAACATTACTACCAGGGATGCACGTAGATCTCGACAGCTACGATAAGCTTTCTTTGCTTCTAGTTTTGCTCCCACATAGGATGCTGCACTTCAAAAAAAAAAAAAGAAAAAAAAGCAGAAAATCCGACTTGGTGTGGGAAAACAAAGTGTCTTATGTGCCGGTTTTGATTAACATGGATTTGTGTCAGCCGAAATATCAGCGCACCCTATCTCCTGAACTAGCAAAATGAATACTGTAAGACGACTTTTCCTTCCCTTCCCCGAACTTATCTGGTAGCTTTTGTGGGTAATATGCGAGTCCAGCAAAGGCTCTTAAAACGCTTGAAGTTGATTATTTGCCCAGCAATCCCATGTTTCTAAATTTTTTAAGGAAAAGCTCAGAAGGAGAATCGCAGCCCAAAATTTTTTAGCACTTACTAAAGAGGACAATTTCGACAGCAGCGAAACTTGTAATCTCGGTTTCACTGCAATATCTATGAGGTCAATATCAAGGAACCCCCATGCTCAAATGAACTCAACAATGGAGTATTCAGATGACCGTAAGCTTTAACTAAAGAATATATTAATAGAAGCGTGAAGAGCTGAAGCAAATAAGACACAAACTCATTTCATTGCGACGTCGTTTCATGGCGCTGATGAATTTAGTAGACACGAGTATATTGCAGAGATGTTCAAAGGGATCCTCAGCGATGAAGTTGTGCAGTCCACGCTCGTTTAAACATAACGCTGTAAACGTGTTCGGTAGTGCGGCGAGCACGTCTCGCGATGCAGGCAGCTGAAAACAATTCGCATCGTAACTCGCTGTTAGACAGCATCGCCCGGCTTTTTAAACTAGTACATTATCTGGAATAAGGACCAAAGGATCATAAAACAGATGTCTTCTCAGAAAAAGGTTTATGAAAGCCGATGATTAAGTCAAGGGGAAGGTCATTTATTCAGGCACTGCTGACTGTTTAAAGGTTGTAGCATTCCACAGTATTCACAACTGGGTAATGTCAACGGCTGATGCTCCTTTTCTGACCTTCCTTAACACTGTGGTAGTGTCTAGTGAGTAATGGAATGGAAGTGGACGGGGAAACGATCTCCTTCGGGATTACATAGTATCAGCAACGATATCATTTCAAGCGTGCTATCTTATAACTTAGCGTCATGTTCACAAAAGCCCTAATGCCTGAAATATCCACTGCAGATAACATAATTTGACCCTCCTTACTACTTCCTCCTTTTACTCCTTCAAATATCAATTTGTAGCTATGACCTAAAAACCCTTCTCCACCAACCTCTACAAGCCCATAAATAAAACCATTTCTATCTAGAAGCAGCAGTAACGAAACCAAGGGATCGAAGTATAATTAAAACACAACAGCTCCTTTACTTTTACAGTGGGAATATGAATACGGTTTTATTCCACTGCACAGCCTCCCCTTTGCCATGCGCTAACTGTTAGAACGCCACAAACTGCTGCCAGATAGCTCCATACACTGAGAAAGTATCAATTCTCCAGTATCAACGCACCGTTCTGTTCCAAATTATTCCGGCTGTCGTCATTATTCACTCCAGTCCAAAAAAAGCAACTCTCATCGGTAAACAAAACTCCACTTTGAGAAACCAGGAATGGGAAATAAGTAGAGCGTAATTAAGATGAACGATAAACAATAAATGAGCAACCGCCACAGCGCCAATACGTAAATGAGCAGCAAGCCTTTCACCACTTGCTTTCTATCAGATTCTTCACTTTATGAAGTGATTACTCTCCCCTAACTCAGAAGGAGAATCGCAGCCCAAAATTTTTTAGCACTTACTAAAGAGGACAATTTCGACAGCAGCGAAACTTGTAATCTCGGTTTCACTGCAATATCTATGAGGTCAATATCAAGGAACCCCCATGCTCAAATGAACTCAACAATGGAGTATTCAGATGACCGTAAGCTTTAACTAAAGAATATATTAATAGAAGCGTGAAGAGCTGAAGCAAATAAGACACAAACTCATTTCATTGCGACGTCGTTTCATGGCGCTGATGAATTTAGTAGACACGAGTATATTGCAGAGATGTTCAAAGGGATCCTCAGCGATGAAGTTGTGCAGTCCACGCTCGTTTAAACATAACGCAGTAAACGTGTTCGGTAGTGCGGCGAGCACGTCTCGCGATGCAGGCAGCTGAAAACAATTCGCATCGTAACTCGCTGTTAGACAGCATCGCCCGGCTTTTTAAACTAGTACATTATCTGGAATAAGGACCAAAGGATCATAAAACAGATGTCTTCTCAGAAAAAGGTTTATGAAAGCTACGATAAGCTTTCTTTGCTTCTAGTTTTGCTCCCACATAGGATGCTGCACTTCAAAAAAAAAAAAAGAAAAAAAAGCAGAAAATCCGACTTGGTGTGGGAAAACAAAGTGTCTTATGTGCCGGTTTTGATTAACATGGATTTGTGTCAGCCGAAATATCAGCGCACCCTATCTCCTGAACTAGCAAAATGAATACTGTAAGACGACTTTTCCTTCCCTTCCCCGAACTTATCTGGTAGCTTTTGTGGGTAATATGCGAGTCCAGCAAAGGCTCTTAAAACGCTTGAAGTTGATTATTTGCCCAGCAATCCCATGTTTCTAAATTTTTTAAGGAAAAGCTCAGAAGGAGAATCGCAGCCCAAAATTTTTTAGCACTTACTAAAGAGGACAATTTCGACAGCAGCGAAACTTGTAATCTCGGTTTCACTGCAATATCTATGAGGTCAATATCAAGGAACCCCCATGCTCAAATGAACTCAACAATGGAGTATTCAAATGACCGTAAGCTTTAACTAAAGAATATATTAATAGAAGCGTGAAGAGCTGAAGCAAATAAGACATAAACTCATTTCATTGCGACGTCGTTTCATGGCGCTGATGAATTTAGTAGACACGAGTATATTGCAGAGATGTTCAAAGGGATCCTCAGCGATGAAGTTGTGCAGTCCACGCTCGTTTAAACATAACGCAGTAAACGTGTTCGGTAGTGCGGCGAGCACGTCTCGCGATGCAGGCAGCTGAAAACAATTCGCATCGTAACTCGCTGTTAGACAGCATCGCCCGGCTTTTTAAACTAGTACATTATCTGGAATAAGGACCAAAGGATCATAAAACAGATGTCTTCTCAGAAAAAGGTTTATGAAAGCCGATGATTAAGTCAAGGGGAAGGTCATTTATTTAGGCACTGCTGACTGTTTAAAGGTTTTAGCATTCCACAGTATTCACAACTGGGTAATGTCAACGGCTGATGCTCCTTTTCTGACCTTCCTTAACACTGTGGTAGTGTCTAGTGAGTAATGGAATGGAAGTGGACGGGGAAACGATCTCCTTCGGGATTACATAGTATCAGCAACGATATCATTTCAAGTTCCTGCCAACAATGGCATATGATCTTGACCATTAGAGAAAGTGAACCACCCGCCGAATAGTAATGCTAAATGAGCATTCCTACAGCGCAAAGATGCGTGTAACACCACCAATTCCTGGAGCTTCGAATCCCGCTGCCTCGATCTGCGCTCTCAATTCATTTTCTTCTCTTTTTACTTCCTCTTCCCCGCCTTCCTTAATTTTTACTCCAACTGTAAAGATGTATTTGACTGTTTAACTCTTTACACCTGTCGTCCCAGTGTTTGTGCTCGTGCTGCTGTCATTTAACTTTTAAGGATATCACAACAAATGAAGACTCGGTAGGTCCGTCTTAGAGAATCAACTAGTCTTCTTACCCTTAAAAAAATTTGTAGGCCAAACTTTAAGACTTTTAAAAGGATTTGAAGCCTGTCTCTATAAGGAAGCAATTTTCAGTGAAAGATTTGTATGGATTTGTATGAATTTAAAAAAAAAAAACCAAAGCGTTCAGTTTCCTATGGCAAAAGGATACTGCGCGCCTTGATGTGTTCTGCCATTTTAATTCAAGCGATTTGAGACTTTACCTCGAAATCGGATCTCGAACTGAGCGATTAATATCCGTAACTGCGCAAGGATGGAAAGAAAGACTGGGAGGGAACTTCGTCTGCCGCATCAGATGCAATTTCTAGGCACAGCTCCCTTTTCCCTTCATCCTCCCCTAATGCTGCCCAAGCCCTCTGATCGCATCTTCAATACGGCATATACTGCGTACTGCGAATAACCACTACATGCGAGCATAAAGAAAATGTATTTGTCAACGCTACTTAGTCACAACAAATAACAAGCAGACAGCTGTCGAGTGGCGGCATTATTTTCAGAATTGACGGGGGTTGAAAGGAGAAAAAAGAAAATGGGTTTCAAGAAACGTGCAACTAACCATTATGAAAAAGCGATGCGCCAAAGAAGTCACATCTTGAAATTATCTGAATCAACGCCGACGGAAGTGCACCATCCATTACTGAAATCGGTTTTGGTGAGTGTAAAACAGCAGGAAAGAATCAGAAGTGGTTAAAGGCAGGAGAGGGAGGAACAGAGAATATATGTACCACCGCTGCATCCCAATCACGATTTCAGCACCTTTTTCGTTTTGGTTTTAGTTTAAGTTTCAAAATCTTAGAACGGTGAGCTAAGTAAGCATCGAAATTTCTGTTCCCTCCGCTTCAAGTTCTTGAATGATTTCTGAGTCCGATTCCACCTCCCACATTTTAAAAAAGGCAGGACAGTGAAATCTTTACAAACAGTGAAATCATGCAAATAATTCGTTTGGTTAGCCCGCAAAAACGTTACAGTGACGTGCGTAGAAAAGATCTTGCGGAAGATGTATCAAGGGAAAATTATGATGAAAAAGAAAGGTTTCGAAGACACCGAAAAATTTGGATAAGCAGGAAAGGTGTCAGAGACACCGAAAAATTCGCGACGAAAAAGATTATTTACTAAAACTGCGGTTTTAAAATTACGTTTGAGTGTTATGAACCCCAATGTACCACACCATCTTTCTCACTATCCCCCCCCCTCCTCTATGCCCTTAGACCGATGGATGCACAAACTATTACCAAATCTGTGGATGATGATCTCCGAAGAAAACAGTAGGACAATTTGCTGCTAGAACATTAACAAGCGGAAAGCAAAAGGACAAAGATAAACAAAAATGCTCACTGTGGCGCACAGATTCAGCGAACTGTGAGTCCTGGACAGCGCGCTTGATGAAATTGAGCAGTGACTTGATCAGCGCAGCACGTTGCTGATGGCACGGCTCTACTGGTGACGACTCATCGCTGCACTCGATCGCCTTTTTGCACTCTTTCACTTCTACCTTCAAACCCAATCTCTTATTCAAAAAATAAAAAAAAAAAGAGAACGGTGCAACTTTTCGGATGCCAAGAACATATAACGCTGACATCCCGAAAGGTGCTAACCAAACGAAGAGGTCAAACGCTCCTGTCGAAAGATAGATGGAGCTTCTGAAGGTCAGGCGGATTCGAAACATCGGTTTATCGGTCGCTTCCCACTGTTCTAGCCATCCTTCCTCGTTCACATGTGCATTAATTATCATGAACGACTGGCAACAATAGGCAATCACGTTAGCACAAAGATAAAAGTTCGAAACTAGCTCCGAACGGCATAGGTAAATATGTTATGTTGAACGTAATCCCCTACTACTTGCGCGTTTCTTTCATTTCTTTCATTTCCCTCCCCCT
>JPKZ01000681.1:54182-78999 GCA_000803305.1 Toxocara canis
GGAGGGGGGGGGATGGGGGTGGGGGTGGGTAGTAGGGATAGATATAGGGACTGTCTGCATTCTATAAGGAAAACATATGCTCCGTAAATTTGGATCAGACATTTACGACAGTGACAATTATAAGACCACCACTATCTTCGAAAAGTGGGGCTTCACTAGGTCTTCGCAACACAACTGGTGTTACGTTCTAACCGACCTATCCGAAATGGGATCAGCGTGGAACAAGATATCCGAGGGAAAGGAAGTAAACCTTGATAAGATTAATGCTCAAAAAATATCAAAATTGGTTCTTCTAGTTTGCTCCCCTATGGGAAAGTTCAGAATTTCTGAACTCCGTACAGCACTAAAAGATATTTCTCAGACGACTTAATGGTTAACTGTCTCTACAACGCTCTAAATATTTAAACAGCAGCAGCACTTCGTATATAGAATAAAATTATTTTGAACTTTGCTAACGCGTCGAACTTTTTTGCTTTCCCGCCACGCCATATCTGTTTCCTCGCAGTCGCTGTTCCTCTCTTATGACCCCAGCCCATAAACTGTTCAAAACACCCACCCTTTCTAACATCGAGAACGTAACCCATCTTTTTGGTTAACATCCCGCAATCCCTACCTAAAATACAACACTACCTCCTTCGACTATCGACTTTTACGCTGCGTAATGATTACTTCTTTTTCCTCTGCTTGCATTCTTCAACCATGATGGAGCGTGAAAAAGCTTCCGTTAGCATGGAACTTCGAATGGTTCTTTGACAGTATCCTTCTCTGCACTTCATTTCCCAATGACCAGTTTCAAAAAGGGCAACTGCCGTAGTTTGGCAAATAGATGAGACTGGAGATACCTGAACGCTGCGAATGATTTTTGTTGAATTTCCCACTTGATAGCAAATCGGCAGAAGTGGTGTAGACCACACCTCCGATGCGCAGCATTCATCCATCTTTGAATTGCGTAGCTTCCCACTCCAACACTGAAATCCACTTTCATACTGTACTGCTCATTCTCAATTATTCAATAAGAAGAGAAAGGCATACTTGCGTCCACTCGACTGTCCCCCTCCCCCATTCTCCGACTTGACCGTCAGTGCTTGACTGCAGACGGTCAACACTGGCAGCCGCTTCAAGGTAGTCCAACGCCGCCGTCCAGGATTATTAGCAGCGATCAGTGCGTCTTCTCTTTAAGTGTTTTCTTTTTTTTTCTATTTTCTGTGAAGTTTTAATCTGAATTTCTGAACTATCCCGATGCAGCCGCTGTCGTACGTATTACCTTTCCACTGCTCTCCCTCCTCACACTTTCTTGTTTTTATGACAACTGTTTTACGCGCTGCATGACGCAGCCAATCCTGGCTACGATGAACACACTCCATACTCCATTATTTTCATCTCAAAGGCATGCTTCGGTTTTTTTCCAGCTGAGAATGGGAGGAGGACAGAAAATAAGAAGAGAAAATGGTACAAGTGTTTACCTGCACGATAGCTGTAAGTTTCATCGTGAGCTGCTTTTGTTGAAATTCGGAGAGATGTTGTGAAAGGAAGCGCGAGCGTTTGCTAATGACTTGCAGCAAACGCAAAGTCTCCACCACCACTTCCATATTGCCCGAATCCAGTAGGCTCACCAATCGCTGCAACAACAAAACAGAGTATCTGCCGCTCATCACCTATCATGCCTACAGTTCCCGCAACATTCCGGAACGCATATATCAATAAACCCAGATCCGGGAATCGCGACTTCTATTTTAGCATGAGATCGAAGAATAACTGAATGGCCATGAGTAATTCTTCCAACTTCCCAAAAAGAAATACAATTAATTAAGGATAAAAAAGAAATCTGTCAACTTTAAGGAAGGTTTATGAACTTTAAAGTTTAAACTTCAAAGTTTAAATTTAAACTTAAAAGTTTGTCTTGTTAATAAACCAGTAGATATGCAAAATTAATCCCTTGCTTTTAACAATCAAAATGTTTTTTTGAGCGGCTCTTTACAGACTGATCAAAATTGACATATCACTAAGGCAGTACTTGCAACGAGCAATGTTTTTAGGGCAATGCATTATCTAATGGGCAAAGAAAAATCGATTTTTTAATAGCACGTTCGGACACTCTCATCTCAGTCATCTGTAACCAGTCAGTCCTCTTTTTTTAAGAAATGAGTGAAAGGAGGAAATAGGGGATGGGTAAGGAGGCAGGAGGGACAAGAAAGGCACGAAGGTTTCGGCAGAATGAAAATAAGGTACCAACAGCTTCCCAGACATGATGAAAGAGATTTTCAAGCACTTAAAAAGCAAGTACAGTCAAGTGAGCTAATCTCTTTTAAAGAAATGCTCATTTCAAATCCCTTCGATCTCAAATCCCTTCAAATCAAATCCACCCTATTTCTCCATCTCAACTAAACACTTGTCAATATTCAAAGCTTCTCAGCGTTTTATGAGAACGACCACCATTCCTTTGAATCAGAAACCTTTCTCATTTTGTATTTTACTGATGCCGTCTCAAAAAACCCCTCCCTATCCCCATAGCGACTCTTTGCATCTGAACCAAACAGGAAAGAAATACTGCTTCAAATGATAAATTCAAACCTAGAATGACAAGGCCCGCTGAACAAAATGACATGTTTATGGTAATGAAACACCAACGCCCAGATAGGACAAACAAGCGCTGAACTGCCGGCGCGAAGTTCATTCCTACGAAAGCAATCGGTGACTTCTTGTAACGGTATACAAGTTCCACTCTCAATCTACGTATGTTTCCACTCTAAGCATATATTTCTTCTTTTGCTTATCTCGCGCACATTCCTCGTTCAGACGTGCACATGCTCCGCTTCTAGTACCATGGCGCATGCACCAATCCAAAATGGCAGACTAACATCAGCCGAGCTGTAGATAGAACGAGTGAACGTGTTCTCAAAAAGGAGTGCCGTAAATGATAGCACTGCTGCAACCCGTCGTACCATAACCGGCTCTGCATCCACCCACATCAACACACCACGCGTGTCAACGTGTTTCACTGCCCTCTCCAGAACTTCGTCACACATATTCAGCACATCCGCCCAGCGAGCCATCTCAGACTGTAAGCACTTTCCTTCTCATTCAACGCAACAAAAAAATGATAAGCAACCGCACCCGCTCCCCGCTTTATGGTAATGAAACACCAACGCCCAGATAGGACAAACAAGCGCTGGACTGCCGGCGCGAAGTTCATTTCTTACGAAAGCAATCGGTGACTTCTTGTAACGGTATACAAGTTCCACTCTCAATCTACGTATGTTTCCACTCTAAGCATATATTTCTTCTTTTGCTTATCTCGCGCACATTCCTCGTTCAGACGTGCACATGCTCCGCTTCTAGTACCATGGCGCATGCACCAATCCAAAATGGCAGACTAACATCAGCCGAGCTGTAGATAGAACGAGTGAACGTGTTCTCAAAAAGGAGTGCCGTAAATGATAGCACTGCTGCAACCCGTCGTACCATAACCGGCTCTGCATCCACCCACATCAACACACCACGCGTGTCAACGTGTTTCACTGCCCTCTCCAGAACTTCGTCACACATATTCAGCACATCCGCCCAGCGAGCCATCTCAGACTGTAAGCACTTTCCTTCTCATTCAACGCAACAAAAAAATGATAAGCAACCGCACCCGCTCCCCGCCCTTCCTACCGATAATGGAGCATATAGCTTTCTAAGAAATACGCAGAAAAAGACTCAATACGCCCTTCTGTCGTTAAGAAAATAAAGAATCATCCGGTCGATCTAGCGAAAATAACCAGCTCGGAAAACTCTGACGATTAAGCAAACCATATCAGCTTTATGCGCACAGGGTACAAGGAAAGCAAGAATTTAAAAAAAAAAAAGTTATCTCCTCCCAAGCGGTTATCAGCTCAAGTCACTTATTTTTAAATCAAGTCGGAAAGGGGAAGTGGGATGGTAGGGGACTATGATTTGACGCACTAAAGGAGAAAAAGAGACACCTTTCCAAATTGTGGCTGCCATTCGTGCACGTCAACAAGCCTTGTGAAGAAGCTCTCCTCGTCAGGTGCCGACTTGATATGCTCAATGAGCTGTATGCATCGCGGCAGCTGCAACAACACACTGTTCACAGCATCACTGTAATGGCGATTATGAATGAAACCCCCTCTGGCAGGCTCAAATTTCGCAATCGCCGAAGTGGGGGAATTCGAGGGTTCACGGTGCCATACCGAAACCCCTAGGCACCACTGACAGCTATCGACGCGAACTTAAGTATAAAAATCGATACTCAGCTGCGCTAGTCTTATACTTTCTGTTACCCACAGTATACCATAAAAACCAAGTAAAAGCGAATTGCTTTTATCACACATCAAACACAGTTTTCGATAGCTGACTACAAAACTCTTATAACTATTGTAGCAGCCAAATTTTCAATTCATAACTTCATCAGCCCTCCTCGACTTTGCACTTCACCTCATAAGAGATTAACTACTGAAAATGCTGATATTCTCTGCCCGATCTACAGTTCTTGCACACATCAGTTATATACATGTAATAAGTTGTTCAGTTTCCACTCACAGTTAGTGATCGAAGAGGCAAACATATGACATCAAGAGGTACTATATGAGATCAACAGCTTCGATACCTACTGCGAACCATTCTAATTCCAAACAGTTGCCAAACTCCCACTGCACAATTCTTGAACGTTCAAGCAGCGACACTTCAAGCTTACTTCACAACTGGGATATGAAGTGTCACTTAGTGGTTCTCGAATTACACAAACGGCGATAAAATCATGACCCAAGAACCAACGCTAAACTTACAATTTCGGCGTTACATGGTCGCAATGAGTCAATATCGATTTTCATTTCCTTGCAACGTATGCCTTATTGTGTGCATATAAATTGGTCGTTAAACAAACAATTCAAAGACCAATTCCTTAAATTTTTTAAATGACATCATCACTGTAAACTTCTCTTCCAATGACGCCAAATGGAACAGGACATACGCATCACGGTGCTGAATTTCTAGCGAAGCGTGCAAACACAGGAAAATATAGCGAGAAAAAATAAAAGAGAAGAGCAGGAAGGAGGGGAAATACGCATTTTTATCCCCGATCAGTCGGGTGTACATCGGCTTCTTGAACAAAGAAGGAAAACACATGAACAAAAGGTTAAAAGGGTGTATTTTCACCTACAAATGATATCGATGACAACATCCACCAAAGGAGAATGCCCGGAATATGTGACCGTTAAGGAAGGAAGGCGAGTAAGATTACGAGCTTTCATAGACTGCTATATCTGGCCCTTTAAAGCTTTACAGCATCAAAAAGAAGAAAAATAAATGATTTCAAACGGCGTTCTTCCCCCCCCCCCCTCCGCCCCTTACACGCGAACCAGTATTCAGCACTCACTCAATCCGCATTCGAACGTGATACGAATTCCAACAATTTGCTTCATTCTACTTATAGACATCTGCAAAAATTCAAAACTGATAAATACAAATGCAACACACTTTGTTGGCCGCCTCTCCCTATTCCCTCTAGGGTTGCGGAATCGTACAAGCAAATTAAGCAGATACCTGCGAATAACGAATATTCGACCAACATATGCATTCATTATACAAAGGCCGACAGAAAAATGTTAAATAAAAAGAAAAAAAAATTGGAAATCCAACGGCGCGATTTGTTGTTTTACGTGACTGACGATTGGCACATGCATTAGGGGTCTTAGGTCGATGGTAAGTACGGTTAGCATGGACGGCAGCGGGCAGCGAGGAAAGCTGACCAAATGTAAGTATTGATATATGACGTATGGAACACACTAGTAGAGTATAGCGCCTCATGAGCATCACAGAGCTTACATTTATCACCCCACCTCTTAGCAGTCGTCACACAAACACAATAAACGCAAACGACGAAATAAGCAAAAGCAAAACTATATGCGATCAAACGAGCGCATTTCGACATAACAGCCACGAGTTGTTCGTGCTACCTCCCAGCGCTATTTGCTCATGCACGAACATGGTGATCGACCTCTAGAACCCTTCTCTCCCCCTCCTCCCGAACCCCTACTACTCGAAACTGCTACTTAACACACCATTACAAAAACATTGCAACTAACCTACCCATCCATCACCTGGCCCTAAGGCTGAGCAAGCAAAACGACACACATTTTGAGAGCCACCAGACACAGGAACTTTAAAAAAGCGCCCGCCAGGACGGTAAATATCTTGACCTACTCAGATGCCCTTTGCTCGGACTTGTGATGACACGTCATTATGAAGTCAAACCGATAGTTACAAAAATAACTAATCTTCAACAATAACCGCCGAATGGCACCGCGCTGAGCGGCAACACGCCAACATTGCTCAGCACAAAGATGACTACGTCGCCCCGCGTTACCGCCGATAATGACCTTATATTTCACTCAACTTCCTCAAGAAAGAACATCATCGCTGCCACATATTCACCAACAAATTCGCGTTAAGCAAACTGATCTCAACTCTTCGGCAACTCAACATTCAACAGAGACATCAAACACTCTCAAAACACGCCAGAAGTGAGGCTGGAATGACAAAGTAACCGACTACAGTTTACAAACAATCTTCTCAAGACATAGTTTTCAAACATTATCTGCTTACATCCTTCCCTGCATTTTGCCTAGCATCTGTTTCCCTGCCAAACTTCTCACTCCCACACCCTCTATACACACTTCGCACCGTAAGGATGTGTGCTTTCGCAAATTTGCACCCAACCGCCATGTCATTTGCAAAATCAATGTAAGTGAAATAAAGACGGGTCAAACGTTTATTGATGATTAGTTCATCTGAAAGCATTTACATAAAATTGGTGGATTAAAAGAGAAAACGACATAAAAATGGTCATCCAATTCGGAAAGGACGTTATAAATTTTAAGATCACACAGTTGACAACGACGAAGAACTGAACATACTTTGAGATGCACAAATGTGCCCCCCTCGTCCAATGCTTAATCACTTTCAACGGCGATCGTAAATGGCCGCTTTTTACAGCTTTCCCGTTCGAAAAAGTTCTTTTGACTCAACGAGGCAATGAAAATTCACCAATTAAATATGCACGTATTACAGCACAATAGCACCGAGAAAATGTTAGAAAATGCGAGAAAAAAAAAGGATAAGTGATCGGTGTTACAGTTTTTGTTTTCTATATATATATATAGAAATCATGTATATAGAAAGTGGCAATCACTCGCGAAAGCGTTCAATCTTCCAGTGATCGAAAACACTCCAAAGTACATTCTTTGTGAGAAAAAAAAAAGAAGAAAAAATACTTTATAGTATTGTTTGGAAGTAAGCCTACAAAGCTGTGCTATTGGTGGTCGCCGAGAAGAAGTGCTCCGTTTTTGATTTGCAAGAAAAAAAAAGAACACCTTTAAGGAGAAGTTAAGTGAGTTACAGAACTATAAGAGATTTTCTGAATTCTTTAAACATCTGGAGAAAAAAGGAAAGGGCTGTATTCGAGACAGATCTCTATTCTCTACAAGGCATCGACAGGAAAAACTCTATTATAAAGAAAAGCGTTGAAGTAAAAACAATAAATAAAATCCATGGGAGATCATAAAAATAAAGAAAGCATTTAATCCATACTTTCTTCCACTTCCTTTAGATGATAGAAGAAAGTACAGTTGAGAAAAAAAACAAACAAAAAAACAAAAACAAGACGCTGGCCTTAAAAAAAGCTCTTCACTAAAGGCATAATGCAAAAAAACCTTCTGTAAACCCCTTTATCACCTTAATACACCTTATACCCAAAAAGTACACCTTATAAAACAACAGAATGTTACTCTCGAGTAAAAACAGTTCGTTAAAAAAAACGATATAAAATAAACACGAGATTATTTCATTTACTTATTACAAAAAATGTCTACAGAAAACGTCTACAAAATGTCTACAAAAAATGTCTACAAAAAATATCTACAAAAAATACCTACAAAAAATGTCCACAAAAAAATGTCTACAAAAAATACCTACAAAAAATACCTACAAAAAATGCCTACAAAAAATGTCTACAAAAAATGTCAACCAAAAATACCTACAAAAAATGTCCACAAAAAAATGTCTACAAAAAATACCTACAAAAAATACCTACAAAAAATGCCTACAAAAAATGTCTACAAAAAAATGTCAACAAAAAATACCTACAAAAAATGTCTACAAAAAATGCCCTACAAAAAAATGTCTGCTCACTACATGTAAATGACTATGTTATTAATATTCCTTAAATTTATGACGAGTGGCACCTCTTTCATGTGACTGACGCTGTTGTATTACTATGTGATTATGAGATATATGTGTTGTGTTTTAATAAAAAATAATTCAACACCATCAATTAGAGGCAATAGCTAGCGTTCATTGCATATTGCTTAACCAAAACAACTGCTACTCAAAACAGCTAACATCGATAAGCTGACAGCGGAAAGCAACCGCTTGTCTTAGCACTCATAAATTCACGTGAAAACAAACCGCAACGTATCAAGGCGCTAAATTTCGACAAACTCGCTACCAATTCGATAACGTCACTAAACGTAATTACAAATAAACGCATGCGTGCATCGGGAGAAGAGCCTTTTTAGTTTAAAAAAAAAACCCCCCAACAATGTTTTCATCGTTCTTTTAATGCTATTTGTTCCTCCATAACTGCGAAGCGTCTTCAAAAAAGTATTTCTTGTTGCTCCAATAGCATTCTTTCTTCTCAACAAGAACATTCCCTAATCACACGTTCGGCATCACATGCAGCTTTACGCTGAACGCATTCCATTCAAGCACATTCTAAATATAATGTTCTTTTTTTTCAAATGAAATTGGGAACCGAATAAAATTGAAAATTTGAAAATTCGCCATTATCCGCCATCTGTGGTGAGTTGGTGATGATCAGTTTACGGCAACCGTACGTTACCAATGGAACACCAGTAACTGTTTGATAACAAAAAATGATTACGAATGATGCGAACGCTATGCCCATTTCGACTCCAACTTAGTGATGACTGCTGATTTCAGCAAAGTGATCGTTTGAAAAATTTCAGGTGAAGATGCGATCCGCGAGAAGGGTCTATGTGCTGTCGTCGAGAAGCTGCCGAAAAGCGATGCAGGTTGCGCTAAGACGGCAACACACATTGGTGTTAATCAACCAATGGTCTCATTCCGAAACAACGATCACCATGTCCACGGCGAGAAGGACCCGTCCGAATCAACGTAGTGTCATTCCTTGTGTCACCTTTCGTGATCGATTTATTCGACGCTCAAATCGCTCCTGACCTCATTTTCAGAGCTAGCGCTCGCTCGCTTATGCTATTATGTACCGCCGATGGTCTTATGAATGCGCAACTGGTAGTTCAGTTTAAGAAGAAAAAGAACTAACAAAGCTTTCGCAAATTCAGGTTTTTTAAATCGTAACCTCACTAATTAGTGATATCGCTCATTCCACTTTCTAGTCGTTTCTAAATATTCTGTTATATAAGGATGCGAAAATATTATAGGAAAAGTTTCAAAGTAGTAACTGTGGTAGGACTCGTGAATGGATGTGACTGTAAATGTGAAGCTCGTGAGCTGCGCAGTAAAAAAATCAACAGTAATAAGGGCTCTTCCATTGCAAATTTGGCCAAACACAGCATATCTAGCACAATATTATCGTTTATGTTCATTGAAATTTTATCGCTTCTAACAGAGTACCGTACTTCTAACAGAGTACCGTACTTCTGAGCTGTTCAAACCCTCAAGCATCGCCATCCTCAAACAAATAACAAGATGAAATGCATATAAATGAGATCAAAGATCAAAGAAATGCCTCTCATCGTTTATTTCAGTGCCATATTTCTCCGAATCGTTGGCTCGCCGAACGATTTCAGATATTTGCTAGCGCAATTTTTTCGTAAACCCTTCATAAAAACGAACTTTTATCGTCACAAAACCCGTAGCTCAACAATCCTCGAGTAATTTCACTATGCGCTTTGGCAAACCTGTAATTATTTTTGAGCAATAACGGTGTGCATAAAACGGGTTCGCAATATCTCAGTGCTCGAGCATCTGCAAGCCAAACGGAAGATCGCGGCTTTGAACTCGGCTTGCTTACGACGTTCGCCACCAAACGCTTGTGGGCAGTTCTGCTAGCAGTTAGCCCGAATGGGTGGCGTATTTCACTAGCACTGACCACTTGTAAGATGCTCGCAAGTTTTTGAGGAAATTTACTCGCCTATTCGTCCCCCTTTTCCCGAATGAATCAATCTGAAGTTGGGTACCAAAAATCGAATATGGTGTAGATTGTACCTACCAATTTTCATACGCATGGCTTCAATTGCTCCGTAAGTTGAAGGTTACTTAAAAACAAAAAGATATAGGCACATAATTAAATATTTGTTAAAGTATATGTCAAGTTCAGATTTGCCAAGGTGCATAAAAGCATTATTCTTGCTTAAAATATTAGAAACGTTGGTGCATTGGTGTTGCACATTACATCAAACATCTTTATAACGAATACAATGAAAAGCAATTTTCAAAACGATATTAATGCGGTGAACATCAGCGAAATAAGGAATGACTGGTAGTGATTTCTCTCCGTCTTTACTCATTACCTAAACAATGTATTTTTAAAGCCAAAATCCTGAAATAAATATTGAAAAAAAAAGGTTGCGGGCGCAAAATTTTCAGCACCATCGGCGTCCAACTTTGCAATAGTCCAACTTGTTCTCTATGAGGCGCCTGTAAGAAAAAAAACTTCTGCACTCGAACTGTACATGTAAGAGATGTGGAAGAATGACGAATAACTGATAGTCATTCATCGTCGCTTCGGAAAGAGCTTAGACGCGTTTGGCAAAGCGTTTTTGATATCCGTAGCACACTGATGCAGGCTGAGCCGTTGTAGTGAAAGGCATGCTGATGCACCCAGACGACTCTCTCCAATGAGAATCTGAATGCTTTTCGGGTCGATACCGCACGATGCCGCCAGACGTATGCCCTCCCCATAGGTCAGTTCCTCTATTTGCTTCTTTAGCTCAGGCCACATCATCTCGAGTATCATTCCTGAATTCGTTCCATTTTTATGATTTTTGCACTACGTACGCAATAATTATAACGTCTCCGAATAAGGATTTTTCCTAACTGCTTCCGATGCTACTTTACTTAGGAATCTTTACTTAAGAATGCCCGTGGTGGCCTATCTTTAACGTCTCGCAACTACTTTCTATCTTAAAAATTAGGCTTAAAATAAAGTAGAGCATTTAATAGACGAGCCAATTACTGGGCTCTGTTTCTTGCTTCTTCTTTTTTTGCTCGCCTCTCTCCTTACAGAAATCTAATGGCAAAAAAATCTTTGTCCACTACGATAGCTTGAGTGCTTTTCGGTGCAAGAACGGCTTAGAAATTCATGTGGGTTTCACTTTTCAGCATTTTTCTCGTACCACAAAGTTTGCCCATAAAAATAAGCAGTACGTAGACCAGACCATAATATGGCATGTTTTTGAAATGATGGTTGATAGAAGGCGCCAGTGTCGATTGAAAAGAGGGCTTCGCCAGCTGCACGCTAACTTTCATCTACGAGAAATAGTTCAAAGAAAACTATGTTAAAAGGGAACTTCTTAGACGTTAACAATTCTCAAGTGGTTGGTGAAATGGAAAAAAAATTTACACCGTAAAGCCGACTTAAGTGTAATTTGTTCTATAAGGAAAAGTGTTTGGTGGACAAAACAGAAACATAGCTAATAGGCTTACAAAGAAACGACTAAATGGTTATCTAAATGTTAATCTTTTACTAAAGCCAAGTAGCCTTCTCAAAAGAGTCGACTGCGTTTCCTAGCTATGTAAGCTGCCAGATGCACCGAAGCATACATCTCATCGAATATATGCACTTGGTGCACCTGCCACTACGCATACGCTACGAGCATTTCATCCGTTGAGCAGTGCTGACAAAGCCTGTACAAGTTTGCATGGACCATACTTAAACGCGCTTGATTCGTTCCTCCTTTGCAGTGATTCACTTTTCCTAAGAAAATTTTGTATAACGAATTCTGAAGCTGAAGATGAGTGATCACTGCTAGGAAGCAACTGAGGTGCTAAAGGTTGCATTTTTCAAGGCTGAGACTAGGTTGATGAGGAGGTCATCATAGCGCCGTATGTGGATAGCTCTTGATCGATCCAAGAACTGCAAACAAGCAAAACGTTGTTTGTTTCACTATTTGATCACTATTTCGTACTGATCATGGTCGCCGTAAAGTTCAGTAAAGTCTTATCTCAATAACTTTAGTCTCACAGCTACGGCGTCTCATTTCTTCTAAATGAATAGTTTCCGTCGCACTCTGGTAGATCAAATCGAAGAACTAAAAATACAACGACTCGTATGCATCAAACGCGCCATTATTTTGCGAATGAATGCATAAACGTTATAAATGTGTCTACATACCTCTGACGAGGTCTTGCACGAAGAATGACCACGTTGGAGGGAAAGCGCCCTTTTCCATGAGGACGTTGGTGTCAAGCAGTTGCACCTGAGTTCGCAACGTACCCGAGTCGAATGCGGGTCGTAGTTCAGCATTTATCGTTAGAATCATTGATACAAACACTGATGTCACATTCCTATCTGGGTTCACTACACGCAGATTGAGTCGATCTCGCCTAAACGAAACTGGTCTGTGCGCTTTGAGTAAAAACTACGTTTGCATAAGAAATGCAAACCGATAACGCTTTGCAATTCAGATTATCATTCAAAGCTTGAAGAACCTTATTGAAGTATATCGCATTGCAAGCGCTAACCATATATCTATCCAATAGCGTTAAACAAATACGCCGATCGTTCAACGGCATCAATAAGGTTTCTTTTGGCCGCAAAACTTTTTTGCTTCCTCTTTAAAGCGTTACGCTTACTTCCTTTCATCGCTAAAAAAAACTTTCACTTCTCTATAAAAGTTAATAGATTAAGGTAAACTTCGAATACCAGCAATCACAGATCTGTCACAGATTATCCCTATACATTTCTTAATAGGGCGCTTTCTTATGCCGCGATTTCGTAACTGCATCGAAAAATTTGTGACATAAACACAGAACCTATCTATAATGCCTTTCTTCCAACAAAATAAATGTAAGTTAAATAAAAAATAAAGCGAAAAGAGAAACTGAAGACAAAAAGTGGAACATATAAAAAGAAGTATAGCTCATTCAATAGTATTTTAACTAACTGAATAAAGTGAAAGTAATTCCATCTACCATTTGAAATATTCGCTGATGAAAGACACACCTTATAGGATGACAGGATCCCTTAAATTGCAGATTTCGGTCGATTATTCATTTGCCGATCACTTTTACCGCAAATGGATATGCAACTTGGAATTGCCTATTTCGTCACACTCAGCTCTCTTAGTCGAATTCGACTCGAAACGTAAAACTTGATCGTTGCTCATTATAAACATCGAAGTCATGTGATCGTTACCGCTAACAACGTGCCATACTTTTAGCTCCCTCAAAAAATGAGCACAAAAATCACTTAAACATATTTGCAACTCACTTCTCAAGCACAATGGAACCGTTAGTAACCAGTATAACAGGAGCACCTCTGGCCCATACGTTGAGGAGGAAGTAGCATGAAGTGCAAAGCGTGGTGAGGAATTGCCGAGACGATAGCGGTATTGCCGGACTACTCACCGGTATTTGCTCTTCCATCCATTGGAAATCCCATGCAATCTGAAGTGTAATCATGGAAATCGCGTAAACCAATTTAATAAGCACTTCCGACACGGCGAACAATAACAATCCGCTAATTTCAAGATGCGATGCGAGCGTTTTACTCGGCAATATCAGTGTTACGAACGAGCACAGAGAGCAACAAACAACCTTTACTCCTCAGACGAGACCAGTAATGTTGCCGATATGTTTATTGCAGCAAACGCGGCCTTCAGAAGTATCAGGAGGTAATCGAGGGACAGAGAATCGAATCGCGTAATCAAGTCTTCATCGTTCGCTTGCAATCTTACAGCACTTCGAAAAACAACGTTTCACTCAGTATTTTAAAAAATATTTTTCAACATATCGACAATACCACTAAATCAAACAAAAAACCTCTCATATTCAAATGCTGCAAAATTCTTCCCGTAATATATAACCTCGAATTAAGCTCAAAAAAAAAAATGTTTCTATTTCTGAACAGTGTGGGCCCTAAAAGTTATGTGGTATCCAGAAACAATGAAAATGACCTGGTCAAGAATCTCGTTAATGGCCGTATCGTCTATCCATACAGCAATGCGTTCATCAGTATCCCACTCAAGCTCGAATTCAGTTGCGTTTGCCGAAGGAGTGCCTTCATCCTCGACCATCGCTGTTTCATTCCACTCTAGCTGTGCGCTCACCAGTGCATGCTTTTCAGCAATACTCACAGTATGCACTCGGTAAAATAACACCGGTCCCGAATCGTTGAACAACGAACGTAACTGCGATGGAACCATCTCCTCGACAGATACATTTCTAAATAATGTTGCACGAATACAATGGCGTAGTGGGAAACCGACAGAGCCGTAGGCGTCCGCCAAAAAGTTAACGTTGACGTTCGGACCCTGCCGTGACAATCATACCAAACTAAGGCTACCATTCTGATGTTGTCTACCATTAGTACGGCATTTTTACGAACTAAAGTAAAGATCAGTCAACTAAACCTTTGCATGCAACCCGATATTTTACATAACACATCTAACCATTACAACCTTCAAAAGTGAATAAAATCAACGATAGCATCGTGAAAGATTACGACCAAACCCGCGCCGTTTTCAAAAGACCAAGTTCTGCTATATTAGGGCATTTCATAGCCAATTTGATTTCAACCTCAAGTTTTCAGCGAAAGAATTCACAATTTTCTTTTGAAGTGATGTGGCAAAAAAATCACATCTTATTTGTAAAATCATATCTTATTTGTAAGTTGTGCGTTACATTAAACTCATATATTAACTAGTCGTCTCATTCACCTATTCGCATCACTTCTTCCTTACATTACGCACCAAAATAACTCAATAATACACCGTCATAAAACCATTACATGAAAAACAATGACTGATTTTGAGCCAAAATTCATTTGAAAAAAGGACGTAAAAAATGACTTGATGGCCTGGCTATCAATTGAGGCGACATAATCGGAAATGATAGGACATAATATCTGTTGGAGATTATTCTGGAGTGGATGCGATGCAAGTGAAAGTAGTTTATCGGCGATCCAGAAGTTAGCTGACGACGCTTCGACGATCGGCTCACGTAGCGAACAAGACAGCACACGCGCAGAGTCACCATCCAAACGTGCAGCCACTTCCACGTCACTCAACTAAAACAAGCGAATAACAACGGCGAACGCATTTCAGAGGGTTCAAAAAACCCCATAAAACATGAAAGAAGTTCATCCAAATACGTAGAACGTAAAAAATTATGAAATAGGTTTGCCAATTGACAAAATGAGCGCACATGAAGTGGAAATACTCATATCCTCTCCCCTTTAGAAACTGTATGAAAAAAGCTATGAGCGAGGACGCGATAATTTGACACAATCAGATCTGAGCACAACACTATTGAACTGTTAAATGCTTATATTTCTGTCTTTATCTTCAACCAATATATTATATATATATATATATATATGATGTATATATATATGTATATATGTATATATGTATATATGTATTTTCTTTTAAAATTCAGTTGAACCGCTGAAGGAGACTCGCTCCCCCAATAACTCGAAATTTTCGCAACCACGACAATCTTTTAATGTTGTTTTTCAAACAATATAATAAGAAATGAAGCGTCAAACATAAGCGTAAGTAAGCCGAATTTTATGACAGCGAAAATAAGACAGAAGAGAATTAGATATCCGTCGACATGCTCTCAAAAACAAAATACGTCGCGTAGACTGTCAATAGATGAGCACAATATTAGCACTGCTCAATCTATCCCATTCGTTCCGTGAATGTTCGAAGCCGAAATGGAAAACGCTCATTTACGCACCATTATCATAGCTCGAGCTACCATTGCTCCTCACTCATACTATGAGGCGGCGTTGCTCAAAGAGATGTTCATGAGCTCGAGACTTCGCTCATCTTCCTAAAATTTTCGCGGTTGTTTTCCTAAAACTTCTCTCTACATATACAAAAATTCATTTTTGCTGCTCTAACTAACGAACGCTCTAGTTTCCAATCCCTGCATCACGTAGCCCTAGCGCTCGTCTCAAAAAGTTAATTTAGGGGCACACATTTTCCTGAATTACTCTCGCCAGGTTACTTTCTATGCGCAATAACTAGACCATAAGTTCGTCACTTGTATAGATACGTTGTTTGGGAGCATTTCTATCACCACAAATTACGCCTGCCAAATTTCACCGAGGTACTATTTATGCACAGCGAGTTCAAACAACCAGACAACCACACTTATAGACACAATTATAGGCTTTACCTAACCATATATTTGTGAATACATATGAGCGCACCCTAAATGCATTTTTGGTGTAACGAGCAGCGCACAGTAAAGCAGCAACATCGTGATCACTTCCGCTTTCATGGCTGTCAAAATTTCATTACATCCTTTGCTCTAAAATTGCAATATGGGAAATACGAAAAAAAGGTTCTTAGTTGAAAGAGTGCACGTTAAGGTTTCGCTCGCTTTCGGCAGTCGACGTGCTCCTCACAGTGCCAATAGGAACATAGCCCCGTTATCGAATATAACACGAAACGATAATTAAGGCAACCTGATGTGGTCTTATGCAAAACATATGTGCATGAAAAAGAACTGCCTTCATAAAAGCATGTGCACTACGCACGATGATCATATTCTTTCGAAGGGAAAAAGGCGTGTTCAGGTTTCAAAACGGGGTGCGTTTCAGAGCGTTGGGGGAAACCAGTTGATAGCGACGTTTCTGTGCGATAACGCATATGCGGATGGGCATTGCGAGCAATCAGTGCCTTCCTTACTTGTAGGCTCACGTTGACCATCTCGTCACCGAAGCTCATCGGCCATACATTCGCGCTGACATTCGACAACGACTCCACGTGCACGTTGCTCGCCTTCACCCGTACCGTATCCGGGTAGAAGCGTAGCGTGACATTAGAGTAGGATATACGATTCGAGGTCACCACATTTGCCAACGAGGCGAGTAGTGGTCGTTCGTGCGTGGCCAACGTCAAATGCGTAGGGCGGGGTTGCGTGAGCACATGGTGGAGGGCTTCACGGATCAACTGCGATGCCGCTCCAGAGCCAACGTCGAGCGCAATGAACGATCCAAGCACACACGCGTCGAGAACGCAGAGGAGAGCGACGACTCCGTCGACGTGATGCATGGGCATGTGAGTACACGTATCGCCCGAACGAAAGGAGCACCGTCTTCAAGGCCGCCGTGCATGCAGTTCGCGTGCGCTGTGTTTGTCTCTGCTGCGCTGCTGCGAGCGGCCGCCATCGCGCGCCGACCTGAGGACGTGCATCCTCTGTTGGAGAAGCACAGTTCGACGGGTAGTGCTCTCAGAATCCGACTGTTACCTTCTGCTGTTCAGTACCTCAACCAGATTGGCGCACGTATTATTGCCGAGCAATTGCCCCGACTCCTCATACCGAACATCAGCCATCGTCTAACCAATGATCAGGGCATTATCTCGCTTAGTCGGGTGCGTGTCTCACGCTTCAAACGTGCCTCCATTCACAATATCTCCACTTCTAGTCCAAACAGGCTTACCTGGGTGATGCGAAATCTCAATATCGGGTACTACACTTTTATTTACTTTCAGAGTGTAACACTTTATGATTCTCACTTCTCCTATAATTGACCTTAGGAGAATTAAGATGAGACGTTGAATTTAAAATTCTGTCATTTTTAGTCGATCTCGTTACCTACTTGCGTAGATAATGGACGTCTCCATATGTCAAGCTTGATGCTCCCTTTCACTCACAATGCTACAGTAACGGCTAATCGATGAAGCAAAATATTTCAGTTAAAGGTGACCCCCAAACCTGTGATATATTGACCCAGTTTACTCAATGGGCTACGGTTCATATGCAACCGAGGCCATGCTGTGTTTCTGTTTAAGAAAGAAAGTATACACCTTCAGCAGTCACCTATTTTGTTGGCCGCCTCACTACGTTGTGTTGGGAAAGAGGAACTATTAATATCTATGGCAGAATGTAAACGCATGAAACTCACATGTCAAAGCCTACTTTAAAGTTGATAAATAATACAGGTGGCTTCTTCCCTCTTCCGCTTCTTTCGGGCAGACAGATCCGTGGTCATTTTCTGCCCCACCTGAGAGCTGTCCACCCCCTAAAATAAAAGCCTTCCCTCCTTGCAACTCTGCACAGCATTCTCCTCCTCCTTCCGCCCAATCCCCCGAAAGGGCGAAGGCATTCCATCATGCTCTTAAACGGATCCCTATTTAACTTACCCTCTCCCGCTTCAGTCCCTTTCCCCATCCCCCTACTCCGTTCCCTCCAACTCTATTGAATATTTGAAGTATTTACCCAAAAAGTTCCACTGATTTAGTCTTACAGTGAACGTATCGAAAATAAACCTCTTTAAGAGCATAAGTGAGAGAATTGTATACTCACTATGCCCAAAATATACCTCAGTAGAAATCTTTAAGCATCCGATACATTTATCGGGTGTCTATCCCTTGCTTGGAGCCTGTCCACAGTTACTTTTGAAAGCAAGTCCCGGTGTGCCGTCTTAAAAACGACATTTAGCACATTATTTACTGAAAGTTCAGCAATGATAGCTCGCTGATGTGTGCGAACAATTCACGTTGACTGCCAATTTGCTGACCCGTCGATCAACTACCTAACTGGTGCGATGCGTCCTAATCGCATCATTCGGTGCCCATTATTGAAGTCAAAAGAACGTTTATTTTCTTTCTAAAGAGGGCTCTCTTTATTTGTATTAAATTGCATGTTTCGAATATTTTCCGCTTTACATTTTCAGTGACTATTCGAAAGTCCGAATAATGTACTATTTTTTTTGTGCTTTTATGAATATGTATTCATTAAGCGCATTATAGCACTGCTGTCCGATTCTGTTGCGTATATATCGCAAAACAGCTGAGAACAGAGTTTAAGAAAATTGGCAAGTATAATTAAACCCTAAATAAATCCCCCACAGCAATTATCAGGTTTTTTTTTAAATTTCACAACTGATCACATCGTAGGATATGTTGAAAAGCGACGAAAAAACTTTTTTTTTTCGGCGGGAGACTTTTCGAACCAACCGGTTGCGTTGAAACTTAGTGCGACGTCAATAAGCTTCATTATTTGGAGGTATGGCCGTTGCCATTCTCTCCGTCTTGCTAAGCTGTGTCGTAGCGAAGTTTTTCTCGTGCGCGCTGAAATTGTCGAAAAAGAAATTCGAACAAATTCGGTTTGGTTCGACCGGCGATGGTGGTGGCCCACGATTACGTTCCTTCCTCCACTTGGATAAGTTTCAAAGAACGCCTTTCTTTAAAGGTATTTTTTTGTGAAAAGGGTGCACCCGATGAATGGAACTGCAAAAACGTACTTGCAACGGTGTATATGCACGTAAGGTCTTACATACTCCGGCAGGCACCAGTTGATACTATTTGAAATGTTGCTACACAAACAATGGAGCATTGTCACAAAAGAGCACTTTAGAGCAACCTACACCTTCGTTTTCATCTTGTATGAATTTATTAACAACTTGCTTGAGCAGCGTGCCAAAAGCTGATTAGATTGAAGCAATGCTAGAGGACAAGTGAACCTGAAAGTACCACAATTCTACTGCGATTATCTAAACACTTTGGGTTGTTTTAAGAAATTGGCCAACAAAATAACACAGCTGGACAATTTAAAACTCATTTCTTTCCAACCCGTTCAATTTTAAGAAAACGATTTTTTTTTGCGTACAAGTAAAGAAGCCTCTGTAAAATATAGAAAAAAAACGCAATAAGTGAACCATTGTAATGGTTCATTTAACCATGGCACACTTTCGAACTGCAGCCATACATAAAAAAATACGAAGGAAACAGACGAACTAATGTGAAATCAGTTGACTCTTTTAGTAGTCCGCTTTTCTCGCTGTTTTCCTTCATTCACTAAAATTCTCATGCAGATCGCTTAAAGTTTGTTCTTTTATGCAGTTTCATTCCTCTAGCTGGGATGCCTTTCATTTAACTTATTTTCCTCTATTCTCAGAAACTGCCATGAATCATACGATTCGAGGGCTCTGTTTATCTGGCACGATAAAACTGTTCTATTCGCTTAAATTTGTCGTGATTGGTTCAATCACCGTGTCCATCTGTGGCTGCCGAAATATGTATGTTTGTGTATCAGTTGTGTAGCTTCAAGTTAGGAGTACCAAATGTAAAGCTATGAAATTTGACAAAAAGATCTGTACATTCACGACAAATCATCCATGATTCATCGACATCCATGATTCATCGACATTCATGATTCATTGAGAAGACTCTTATCGATATACACGACCTCATATTGATTTGTCGGTCCAGACTGGAGTAAAAAAAAAAATTAAAGACGCCTTAAATCTTAATACAGTAAGGAGCATTTTATAAGCGGTCGAGTCGTAAAACATTAGTAAAATGAAGGGCAATAAGTAAGACGTTCATAAAAGAAAATCATAACTCTTCCAGACTGATCGGAGATTTATCGGGTGAAGTGAACATAGTGGTGCCACTGAAGCTGGAAGGCCAGGCAGAAATACAAACGGAGGGAGTGGATTTTCGCCTCGAAAGTGCCTTGGAGAAATCACCTTCTGGTTCGGCACGAGTGAGAACGATCTCTTGCCGAACCTCAATAAAGGCTGTACGCATCGACAATCATAATGGTGGTCTCGCTGGCATCGCACTCAATCTCTTCAAAGTTTGTGCTTAAAACTTAAAAGTCACATCTGCATGTGTTATGCGGAAAGAGAACTCGACCAGTTCCTCAACAGGGATCGCAGAGAATTTGCTTTCACTGTTTTTATTTTTTATTTTTTAAATCGGCTGTGCAATCTCCTCCTCCTCCGCCCCTTTCGTCGCCTCTCCCTCCTGCCTGAATGTTCGCGGGAATATGTAAAAAAACCGCAGAATGAGGTTCAGAACTGCGAGTTGCAACTAGAAATCCACAGAGATCTAGCATGTGACAACGCTGTGTATTCTTCCCGTAACATAAAAGCGCGCTTGTTCGACGGTGATTGGCTTCTACAGACATGTGCGAATCTGGATTTTCCAATTTTATCATGCAGCGACATTAGAACCTCCCTTATCCTTTTCCGTGATTCAGGAAGGCACCCCATCCTTTCCGTTTTTTTCCTTGATATAACCTCCGTAGCATATGTTCCAAGCGCGACTAGTGCTTTTCACGCGTAATACGGAGGTTACTTTGTTCGCCGAGAACAGCTTACAAGGAATCTTAAATTGTACAAATTTATCTCCACCTTTTTTCGAAGTGGCCATAATTGTATGTGCAGAGGAGACATGCAAACGACATATGGCAGAACGTATGCAAAGTGTGCGTTCAACCGCAATATAAGCACATTTATTGTCTTACATACGCTTTGTCATATTTTGCATGCCATTCGCACCGAAGCATATGTCTTTTATGTGCGATATCGTTGGCAATAAGTTCAGCTGGTAATCGCTTTTGCAGCTTCGTTGAAGTCCATGTGAATGTATTTATAATTTCTATTTTCATGCGCTTTTCTTTGCAGCGAGGGCCCAGCACGAGCCAGTCATGTGCATTTGTAGCCGTGAACCCACGCATGTGTCTGTTCGGTAGTTTCAACTTAGGAGCCAGGGGGACTTGCGCAATGAAGATTGACGAACTTAATCTATAGTCTTGCGAGGACCTCTGAACAAAAATTAGGAACGATTCATGGACTTCAGAATGAGTTATGCCACATGGAGAACAATAAGGCGGCAAGGCACATATGGGGAATAATTGTACTGAAGTCCAAATAACTGTGTATGAAATTGGGCTCATACGATGCACAGCGTTGAAGACTGCGTCATGCGTTAAAGAAAGTTGGGAATGTAGGTTCCTTGATAGGAAGTTGGGAATGTTGGGAAAAAGAGTGCGAAATTTTTGGGAAAGTAGATTCTAATAGTGCAGATCCCGTCAGCAAATCGCCTCACCGTCTTCACTTTTCCGCAACATCTTCACTTTTCTGCACATGTCAGCATCAATTTTCCGATCGTAAGATGAACAGAAATATTATATGCGTGATTAGGCATCCTTAATTCAGTTTTCCGGGCGTTTATTTTACCGTTTTTGCGACGAATACGAAAGCACATATCGCGTCAGCTCCTGATGCGCTTTTCAACTTGTTCTTATGGCGGAAGGCAAATATTTGCGAGCAGTGGCCTTCTTTAGCTAAAAGCACTCTTCTCCTCCATCCCGCTTATAGAAACTGCACCAACTCCCCCTGTAGAATATTGGAGCTCTGATCTGATTCGAGTACACTACCACGACTACAGGCTGCAGCATTTATTATGAATTTTTTGAAGTTTTGCTGCAGCATTTCATGGAGGACTTCCTCTTTTCTTCGAAGCATCATTTATAAATTCCCAAAGCTTATCAACAGTTATCACGGAAATTGGCCTGAAAAGTAAGCATCACGCTGGTGTTTTTGGAAGAAAATTTTTAACGACTGCAAAATTGCAGTGTTTTTTGGAAATCTCCTATTTATGTGCGTAACCTGACATTACTTTCACAAAGAAGTTTTCCAATAGAGGGAGGGGGGGGGGGTAAATTACTTCGAAGAATAGTTTCGAAGTATGATAAGAAGGCAGTACCCCCACAAAACACTTCAACAGATACCTACAAGAAAAGGAACACTGGCGTACTGAGGGTTGCAGCAAGTGTGGCTGTTAATCCGGATCGTCCAAAAAGTTCTGTTGGAGAAACTCGGATATACTGGAGATAAATTTTTGGTTGTTAAGCATTTTCGTATGGTGACAATTAAAAACCCTGATTAGAATAAGAGTAAACAATCTACTTACTGGTCAGACCCAGTAAGATGTGATAAACTCACGTCCGCTCTCCTCGTTTTCAATATGCGGACAGAAAGGGAATATTGCTGCTGTAAGGAGTTTTTGCTGTTCGATCGCTGAAATTAATACGAGCGTTTTTTTCAGATGGCCATTTCGGAACATATTCGTCCTCTGATTCAAATGCAAATTTGCAAAAAGGTGACAAGGTTTATTGATGAAGACCTCAACGAGAAATTGGCCCGTGCACAGACGAAATCCTCGTTGGCAACTGCGGCAGAACAGAACTCAATCGGTCGTCATTTGGGACTACCTGATGCGAAACATATCCTTACTCGCTTCAAAAGCATCACACTTAATGCAAGCAGTCTTTTTGGAGAGGTTACGCTTCAACATCTTTTATGGCTTTGCTCATTAGTAAACGTTCATCGAATAACCATGCTTTTTTCGTTCATTATTCAACGTTTTCTGTTGTTTCGCTGTATCCCATACATCATACAGCTGGATGGCACGCAACACGAACAGTCAGTCCTTTTGAACGAAATAATATACCGTTTTGCATTACAACAACCCTATACATTTCTTCGCCTTAACATTCTCTTACTTTATTATAGCTGTTTCATATAAAGTTACACGTAGTATCTACCTGAGATATATCCCTCTGGAATGAATAAAACTTGTTATGGTCAAATAATAAATTAATAAGGCACACTCATAAAACAGTTCTGAATTGTTCAAAATGAGTTTGTCTAATAGGAAAAGCGATGAGGAAAAGTGCAAATGTCATGCAGCAACAAAGTGATCACTCGATAAAAGCGCCTCTGTTATATATATTTTTTCGACTATCAGCAGAGTTTCTGGCTCTTCAGCTTCACCGACGAAAATCGAATTAAATTTCAAAAACGTCTCAGTAGCTAGCTTCCACTGCTGAAGTACTGTTAGACGATAACACCAGAGCTTTTGTGTAACGGTTATTTTTTATTGACGTTAGAATTGATATTCAAATTGAATCATAATCAAAATTGCATGCCTCAATTTTACGATGTGCATCGTTTTGATGGTTCAGACAATAAGAGCTATTCTATACATTTTTAGTACTCTTTTAGAAAATGTTCATCAACATAATTCAGCGATGAACGGTTTACTTATAAGGGATGAGAGACATAAAACATGCACTCACTTGTTTAACACATTGATTTCATAACGGTATTCTAACAACAATAGAAATTAATGATGAAATTGCGTTGAAGATAAAGAATGCAGAAATATGTGCGAATATTTGAGGGATGTGAGGTTGTGAATGGTGTTAATTTCATCGACGACGATATTCTTATTCTTATTTTTTATCGCTCGGGCCTTCAGTGCGATGTCTTGATGTTACTGAGGCAATCGCATGCCGAGCACAGCCATCCCTTTGGCTGTTGTAGCTAATTGTTAAGTACCACCCGCTAGCTGGGCTGTAAATGGTATGGTGGGAAACAGCCGAGAATCTAACCCAGGTCTCCCCGCCTGCGGAGCGGGAGCTCTACCATTGAGCTACTGCCACCCCGACGACAATAACTTCTATATATTTTTATATAAAGAAATGAAATTTGCTCTGTCTCGCGATCAATGCAAGCATTCGTTCATTCATTCATTTCTAAGCGCTCGCAACTCCTTTGATGCAAATCGCGATAGCGGCGCGTAGAACTAGTTAGAACATAAGAAATCAGTTTTCTGTTCAATCGATCTTTAACATAAGAAAGAGGCTTTCGTCCGCTGCAACTGCCGTGTTTTCTTCACTTGCAAAGTCGTTCACCAGACAGCTTTCTATCGAATGCTCGAGCAAGAGAGTAATTCTTCCATTTCCACCTCAACCTCCTCCCCCCCCCCCTTTTCCCAGCCCC
>JPKZ01000681.1:85899-97136 GCA_000803305.1 Toxocara canis
AGTCGGCCAAAATGATCCCTTATCGAATTGTTGTAGGAATTTTTGTCAGGGAGCAAAATCGCTTCATCATTCCTCTCTCATCACTTTCTCACTAGAAACCGCTAGTCGACTAGGAAATTTGCACCTCTGCTTTACGTTAACTCGTTTCAGCACTTGCCTTTTTTGGGTAATCCTTGAATTTTTTCTTCCTTTTCGTTTGACTCCACCATCCAGAGCCGCTCAACTAATTTTGTCCCGTACACTATCACTTTCACTTGTCAAAACAATATGATATCACTACGAAGTAGTCGACAATTACCGTATTTTTAAGTGACACTTAGGCGTTTTTCATGGCGGTTAAGCTCTCTGAGATAAGCTATTGTTGAAGGTGTAATAAAAACTCGCATGCGTCGTTCACCTCTCCCTTGTATATAATAGTGATGTTTACGTAAGCTATATGTGCATTTCAGCAAATCGCCACGAAGATCTTCATCGACTACAGGTTAGCGAAATGTAAACACACATCGACGCCGATTGCTTTCACGCTTTTTAGCACATAGCAACACATGAAGCAAGCTCATCTGAGGTCAACCAGTGTTCCACAGTTGCTACAAGCCGCTACATTTAGGATAAATTTGTCTTTTTCTTAAATGCCACAATCAGGATATATAGACTGACGTTTTTGTTGTTTTTTCGCCACAGTTTCAATTCCGCACTTTATATTCAGCGGGCAGTTCTTTTTGAACTTCGCATTACTGAAATGTGAGTGAAGTCAATAATAGCAAGCACGTTTTTTTGCTGCACGAAAAAAAAGTATTTTGCTTGCAGAAATTGGCTAAGTGTGAGTAACCAATTATCTGCGCGTTTCTTAACTGAGTATTATATTTCTTAAAATTGCCAGTGTGTATTCGGTTAGCCAATAAAAGTGTAGGAATTGCATCTAGCTAGGGAGAGTTAATTTCTGCGCCCGTTACAAATATCGTGCATTTCGCTTTCTTTACAGCACCTTTTGTGAAATGGAGCCGATAATGAAGGATGTTTTATAAGAAAGCAATTTTTTTTACAACCGACATTTGCTAAGAACTCTTATGATTTAGTAATCGTGTGTTGAGATAACAGCTGATTTTCATTTGCTTTCGTTTGCAAATCCTAATTTGCTTTCGTTGTTCTTTCGAATGATAAATTATACATATGCTGCTTCCACTAAATAAATACTGCAACATTTAAGGGTTATACAAATGTATTTTTTTCCAGGCTCACTGAAGATCCCATATGTTATACGAACACGGTCGAGCTGGCCAATCTAGGCCACGTCTCGATAGGGAACCAACAAAGCTATACTCCGTTCGGTGTGCCTCCACTACGATGGCCATTAACCGTAAAGGACAATGCAATGGTGGATGTGCTTGTATCCGATTACGTCCCCAACGCGCTCCTCTATCATGCTTTCAGGTTGACTTTTCCTTGTCATATAAGTCTTAAATATTGTGGTTCATATATGAAATGAGCCTGATACCTGCCAGCATATCAACGTAGCTGTTTACAAGCGAAACCAAAAGGATTCTTTTAATGTTCAACGGAACTCGTCGCTACCGAGCTCGTTTTTTTTTTTTTGCAAAGCAGGGACGTTCCTTCCATCCCCATTTCGAAAAAAATGGCTTCTTTAATTAAGAGAGTTGCAACTGCATCTCGATGAAAGGTTGAGTTTTGGACGCCATTGCTCTACGGACGAACAGCCTATTGTTAGGAAATCCGATTAGAAGATGCCGTGCAGGAAAACCTTGCGCTTTTTGAACAACTACTCATTGTCTACTGAACTGAGCAGGGAAGAGACCCAACAGGTCTAACTTTATTCTAAGCTAATAATACCGTAACACATCGACACAAGTCACACTTTCTGGATCTTAGTACGATCACATGAAAATGATTATTCTTTACAATAATTCCGATCCCAGCCAAGCATAGCTTGATCACGGACCACAACTAGGCGCATCCTGGATGGTACTTCACATGATTGGAGGAAGCTGGTGCTTTGATACTGGATGGTACATGCTTAATGCAAAAATATTTCGCTACCTTGACAATAATTTCGCGAATCCTCTAGTAGCAGTAATTAGCTTGTTTAAGTAATAAATTTTATGGGCGAATATGCAAATAGGCTTTCAACAAGCTGTCTCTGGTAATCACCATCGATATTTAAAAAAATACTTTCTAGCTAATTTAAAGAAGTAAGCTGGATACTCTTATGCGATTGGCGAATAAATAAGTAGAAGGGATATGTTCCAGGGGTTGGTTTGAGCGTGGGCCAGAACTGAATACTTGCATAACCATTTTTTGTCATGTCACTTAAGCGGATCTTTAAGTCACCGTCCGGCAGCGGTGATTTGCTTGCACAGTTCCCAACTTCAATTTCTGTACTGCATCGATTCGCTCTGCGGTGTATACCATCGTCTTAGTAAATGTTTACAAGACGAGATAAGTGGACGGTACACTTTTATTCTCATCATCTCTAAAATTAAATCACTCTCAAAGCGAAGGTTATCGAGCGACAAACATTGCGATTGGAAAGGATGTTCCGAATACATTGCTGTTGCATCGTTGCCGCATTTAGATGAATACTTTTATACTTTTAAATACTTTTATATACTTTTAAGTGAATACTTTTAAACGAGATGTGCAAATATAGGGAACGCTTGTTGAAATTTGTGATCGATGACCGTACGACATCTTCGCTGAGTGCTTTTCTACGTACGTCTTGCACCTCAGATTCGGTTTGCTTTGCCGACGTATTGCCACAGCTTGCCGAACAATTTCCAAACAGCAAGTTACAACTGGTCATTGTTGCTACTCGTGCGCCCACAGTGATCATGTCAGCCAGAAACGGTGGTAAGCCCATTGTCTATTCTAGTGCTTTTTAATGGCTGCAATTACTACAGAGATGACTGCACGCTTACTGTTGCTGCTACTCGATAACTTATCAGTGTTTTCAATTGTCTCTCTGGATCAACGAATCACAACTCCAGGATTACAGAAAACGATGCTGTGCTTCCATCCTCGTTACATACTAGCGTAAGGCTATTGTCGAGAAGCATCAATCAGTGAACGGATTAAAAACTGCGAGTAGTTATCGTCAAATAACAGTGTCTTATTCTGATAACTTGGTATTATAAAATAAGAATAAAGATTCTTCTACGATGAATTAAACTGCTCAAGAACACAAAAAAGAAAAGTCCCCTCGAAAACATGTAAGTTTTTTTTGTAGAAAAACTCAAACGGAGGCTAAAACTGTTTTGGTGAACGTCTGCAACAATATACTTGTGTACGTTCATAGATACAACCAAAAATTAAACCCTAATGGTTCTGCTTATCACAATGATGCTACAAAAAAGCAACTGTTGAAAACAATGGCGAAGTCTTCGTTAAGTAATAAGGAGATAAAACTTTGTGCCATGAGAATTAAGTACCGAGTAGTAGTAAGAGATAACTAAGGGATGTTAAGTCACGAATCGTAATTAAGGGATAGGAATTATAAGAAGTAATATTTCAGGAGTGATCTCGCTGAACCTGAATGGTCTTATATTCATTTACGTGCTCAATGGGAATAGCACTCGTAGGCAAGCCGCTGTTTTTGAGCTCGGCCTGGTTGCTGATACTAATCTTCAGGTGCAGGTACCAATCCTCTTTTCACCTTTTCTCGATATTCTGAACTTATTTAAAAGCCACTTAATCACTTGTCAGCTCATTGAAGTCTGTACATGTGCAAAATAATGCAGAATAATACACACTCAACTATATTGTGGACCAGTATACCAGTAATGAATTTCATAGTACTGAATAAGGCGCTGTAAGAAGGCGATTTTCGCAGTGGAATAGGATCCGTCGAGGAGGAACGGTTGGCTCGAGTCTCTCATGAAGTGGCCAGGAAAAAAGTGGGGAATTTGCAAGAAGCAAACTGTGTTAAATTGAGCGCTTATCTAAGAGGGAAAGTAGGGATTGTTCGCAACTTTCGATGCCTTTAAAATGCTTATGAACAGTACTGATATATCACATTCAAAAGTATTCGAGAGGTCTCGGAAACAGATGAACGTATAAGACGAGCAGGACAGAAACTGGTCAGCTAACCAGTGTGGCATTCATTATTTAGAACAAAAACCCCCTTCCTGAAAAATCCAATTAGTTACGTCCTCCATTAGCTTCTGCTTCATACGCGTCAACATAGGTCTATCACATTGATAATAAGCAGTTGAAATTAACAGATATCACAGAATAAGCGGTATTGTATAAGATGCTTTATACGAAAGGAATCATCACAGAATGCGCAACGAGAAGGCGCAAGAAAAAAACGTAGAAGGAAGCGCCCACCTGAATGACAAAAACTGAAGCAGTGTTGCCTCAAAGGAAAAAATTCATTTTCAAAGCAAAATCTGCAAAACTGATCGGTTGACGATGAGAGGCAAAAATGCACATCGTTTCTGCCACGTGAAACGATTCTCGACTTTTCTCATAAAATCCTTCACCAAATTCTATCGAAACGGTGCGTTAAATGTATCTATCATAAACTTTTTATGAAGTGCCGAAGTGATCTTTCAGAATAGCACAGTGCTTGGGAAAGTCACTCTGAGCAGGTTTCACTTAAGTAAACGATCGGGTAACATTGATATTTCCAACGACGAGGTCACCGATCTAACGTTGCTTAGCTCAGAAATGCTACAGAAATTCGTCAACAATATGCTACACACCGGATTCCCTATACCCATCCCACAAGGTACGCTTATGATTCGATCTTTAAGTATGTACTGTCAAAATAATAACAAATAGCGACCGTTGAGAAGCATTTTGTTATTGGCGAAGAAAGGATATGCGAGCGATTATTGCAAGCTTTTGCAGCACTTTTCCTGGACAAATGGAACGGATTCACGAAAGTGATGCTAAGAAATTCGAAAAATGAAAATGTAGGATGCGTAATGGGTGTGTTGTGAACGTGATTGAGGAACGGTAAATGAGACATTGGCTGCCAGCCGTACTGCCAATACACGACTCCAGTGACGAAATGCACGCTGAAGCAGCGTTAGCTTTTGAATGCGTTTGCAAATTTGCTTCTGCAACGCGCATGATGACATGGTTTTTTTGTCTACATGTATGATGCATAGTCGTAGCTGTTTTTACTGGATTATCTTAACTCGGGAGTAGTAGAAACCAGAATTATGGCGAAATTTGTCAGGTATGACAAGTATAGTCTACACCCAAGGATGTCGCAGAAATTATTGCGAAATTTGCCAGATATGACAAATGTAGTCTACACCCAAGGATGTCACAGAAACCAGAATTATGGCGAAATTTGTCAGATATGACAAATGTAGTCTACACCCAAGGATGTCACAGAAACCAGAGTTATGGCGAAATTTGTCAGATATGACAGATGTAGTCTACACCCAAGGATGTCACAGAAACCAGAATTATGACGAAATTTGTCAGGTATGACAAACACAGTCTACACCCAAGGATTATTTCCGAACTTAATTTCGGACGAATTCATCGACCTCGAAGGAGGCCATGTAACCATTTTGGAAAGCTAAACAATTCGCATGCGTTTTGCAGCATGGCTTTTTCACCAACTAGGTCCCAGAAAAGAAACAAATCTTTCGCAGAAGATTGTGCGAGTGGTCGAATCAGATAAAATATGAATTCTCCTTCTTTAGAAGCAGTCCATGAAGCCGGCAGGTCCGAAGTTGCCAAAGCGTATGTCGTGCCAGCCATTCGACGTGCATCCCCATTAGTTGTCTTTATGAGTTTTTGCAAACCGGCATTTGTTCAGCGCACCGTGTAGGCATATATGAGTCAATTGCTTTTGCATGCATGTGCAAAGTGGACTGAACTCAGGAGATATTGAATGTGAAAGCGTGAAATTTTGTAGGTCACCCAAGGTTGACTCTACATGCTTTCAAGTTGATGATTGTGGGAACGTGATCTTTAAAAGTTTGCATATTTAAGAGTACCATGCAACCAGCTGGGTCGTAAAACACGTATAACAAGTAGGAATATACAGAAGGAGCTGGTGCTTTGGTGGCTTACCTGTCAAATCAGCCGGTTTCATAAGTTGTTCACAGACAATCGGAACCCATAATTTATCTAATCCGATCGCTCTCATAAATCGGCGACTAAAGATTCGTCTTCGTTGATTCGACCACTTAAAAATGCATTATGGTCAGCTGGAAGGTGCTTGTATTATTTTTTTTGACATTAAAGCGCCTATGACTCCCCCTGATGGTCGATTTTGAATTTGTATATAGCATCATTCAAGGATGCAGATTGTACACAACAAATTTCATAACTCTAGTTGTAATGGTTCCTTAATCGAGGCTAGTGGATAGATCAGCACACAAATTAAGCATCTTAATTGTATAGGTACCTGTTTTCTCTGTTTTTTTCTTCTTTTCGTTACTTTTATGTGATTTCTACTCATACTAAGATAGCCAGCCCCACTTTGAAAGTATTACCCGGTAAATAAATAAATAAGTACATGAATAAAGATACACGGGTACGAAGTGGACAAAAGGCGTTTTGTGAATGCGTCTGCCAGAATACATTAAACGCTATTTCGGGAGGACGTTTATGGGAGCGGCCGGCTCGGTTGAAAAATCAAGTGCATCACAGAGCATTTTTCACTAATTGTTGATAGTCTATGAGTAGTGATATGAACGTTCCGATTGCAAAAATAAGCACTGCGCCAACCTCTGGCAAGCATTTTCATTTCTTTGTCTAGTGTCTGGTTTTCGTTGGCAGAATTACGACCAGTGAACATGCTTTCAGTTGTTCACCTAACCGCATCTGATCTTCAAATACTCGATCGTTGCGCATTTCTCTCGAGTCGTTTCACTCTCGACCACCGTCGTATCAGTGACATTGCCTCGACGACCATCTTCAGTGGGCAGCCCTTCAGCCAGCAATAACAATTGTCGTTGATCGTCCTTTGAATCTCCTCCAAGCTGCCAACTTACTTTTCGACACTCTTTCTATTACTCGCCTTCAGAGAACATGTGTTAATCAAAGCAGTGAATTGTCTGCATATTCTGTTGAAGAGATTTTAATTTACACACACTTCGTGACACGTGTGTATTATAAATGTAAATATGAATAAATAGATTTCGCAAGACATCAAAACGTCGAATGACGCGGACCCGTTGGAAAAAAAGTTAATAAATAAATCACATACGCTTATATATTGATGCAAACACCAACGCAGTGTACCGTTTGAATCAAAAGTGCAGCGAGCTCGTATGAGAGATCACAAACGAGTACTGCGGTAGTGTCAGGGTATATGGCAAAAATAAATAATACGTAATCTTCATTGGAGTATAAGACCACTGGAAGGCAAGCCTACCGCAGGAGCTTAAGAAAGATAGGATAGAAACAAAAGGAACTTGATTACGAGGTACCCGCGCAGAAGATCGCATTTTACAGCTCTTCCATTTACCTATTGAAGCAAATGGCGTATATTTGGATGAAGGGCGGAGGGAGGGGGAAGGGGGAGAGAAATAAAGGGAGAGAAGGAAAGAGCTGGTGCGCACATGCCTTTGCGTTCTTCATACCTGAAATTTTAGTTTACAACCTCGTTACTTCGTATCACTTCGCTTGGCACTGCGAGATACCGATTTCGTAAATTATAATTTGTCGCGTAAATCGTCTCCGGTGATTGTGGTTCAGTGGTTTATTAAGCGTAGCAACGATAGTGAATATGAGGCGGATACACGGCAGCGAATATTGTGGGGAAGTGGATATATGTAATAGAGGGCTTAAAAAGCATGGAGCCGAGTGCTCAGCAACCGTAGCTTTCTGTCCAAACATAGAACACTGGCCTTCGGGCCGGGTCATGGCCCCCGGCGGGCACTGTTTACTCCCGCCCCTCCATACATCAACACAAAGTGAGTGTAAAGCAACGGATGTATACGCAGCACGAAACCTTGCCTTAATAGCCACAAAGGCAAACGTGAAGACAGAACGCATATGGTAGGTAGCGTTACAAAGACCAATGTGTGTTGATTTGCAAAAGCGACGGTTTTTGCAACAAAGTGGCCATCCAAATGAACGATTTCATGAACTAACAAGGAATAAAGGTTTACGATGGCTGCGATCGTATTTCAACGAACCCGACCCCTGTTTTACCAACAGACAATTTCGCTTTATGCGGTTTGGCAAGGTTGCGTTTGCAAAGCGCATTACATCATGTGCATGCGTATATCTATGTGTTCCTCTGATCGATGCTTTCAATTCTTGAGAGGGCGTTTCTCCGCCCAATATATGATCTTTATATTTTAGCTGCTAGACCAACCGATTTCAAGAACTAACAATTAATTCTTAATTTAGCGAAGTTACTCTCTACTCCCAACCTTTTGCGACCCGACCGATGATTAAATGCTTCTTCATACCGAGAATTCCAGCCGCCTTTAGGCGACTGTCAGTGGACTCTTTGATAAAGTGGATTCAAAAGTGTTCTTAGCGGTTAGCTCAGCGTACCCCCTGCAAATCCACCCATGTATGAAATGCAGCGGGCAAAAAAGAATAGGCGCGAATGCGTAACGGACACGGTCACTTTTACAAATTACCCGCAAATATTTATTGCAAACAACTTATAAAGCTTATACGAATCTTTTGATCATTTAAAACGAACGCTTCACGCGTTTGGACAAATCCACACTGACAATGCGCACTGTTGCTTATCGGGCCCGTTCATGTGGACCTGTCTATGCGCTAATCTCGAAACAGCAAATACTGAAGCTGAAGTAATCATTAAGTTTGGCACACGCATTGTTAATCCTGGAAGCGATCTCGTTGCCCCATCGTTGCGCTCATCGTCTCCGCATACCACCATCACAAACAGTGATCGATGCGTGCAACACTACCTCCCCTTCCCTTCACAGCGAACACGGAAAAACGCCAAACTTCGGACTCTGAAATGTCTAAGAAAGTCGTCAAAACGAGCTTCACAAAATCAGACTTGCAAATGTGCATGTAAAAAAACAATCCGAACACCTTCCTCCCCAAATTTTCGCTTCAGAACCGTCCAGTTTGAACGTATAACTGAACAGCGTTCAGAACCATTAAGATGTAAACTCGGGAAAATGCCAATAAAAATTTATTTGAATTATACAAAACTATCATGCAAAGCTGGCAATCGCATCAATGTATGATCCACACAACGAGACCTAGAAGGCACCATAGTAGAAAGCAAGCACTCCGATAACAGCGTGACACATTGTTCACTCTTGCTGAATGCCGCACACATACTATGGTGCTATGTGTTACGAGTACTCTGAGTGATGTGTACTAATTTCTTTCGCTACATTTAAACTGCTCACTTTGTCGTCGTGCCTTCTTCAAAAGTTCTTGTTCGTTTCCCACCAACAAAGTCTCAGACTTGCAAATTATAATTAATTCACGGATGCATTATAAAAAAACAACCAGCTTAACGTACGCGTCCGTAGTATTTACATTAGACATTCAAAAACGAAAGATACGTTCAACGATGATGCACCCGTCGATTGAACGCTTCAAGTGGGCACGATGGCGACTGTTTTGCGATGTTCGCCAGTAAGATGCAATTCTTTACGAAGACGTTCACGTTCAGCCATCTCGGCCCTTCTCGACTCGATCACGTCTCCTTTCACCTTCACAAATGCCGCAAACCCGAACATAATGATCAGCGCGAACGATATCCAGATATTACGATGCGGACGGTCCAGCTGTAGACCCTGCAACCATTCAAACGGTCATTGTTTGCTTGCATATTCCGCTCTCTCCCCGACTACACCTCTACCATGCTGCACAACGAACGACTTTCCCAGCACATCCCACCCTGTCCTTTCCCCGGGTGGTTCCTGCACATATTTAATTTCGGTCCCAAATTTTGCACCGTTCCCAATCAGCACTCTAAACTCTCAGCGCGTCGACTCGACTGCAAAGGTCGCTGTGCAGCGTTATTTCTATAAATATGAAAGACCACGAAACATTAAAGAGTGAATATCAGCTTCCAGAACTATGCTGACTGCCAACAATTTATTTTTAAAATCGCTAAGACGCAGTCTACCGTAAGCTTGCTCATAACCGACTCATAACCAGACATACACAAATCATGCACCTGCACAATTTCTGAGCGATAGTTCCACCTCAGAACTTGACCGCCAACGCGTTCTTCCCTTGATTCAGAACGTTTCTTTAAGCGCTCTTCTATTAGGTCAATGCTCCTGAAATGAAAAGCTTTAAAAGTACCTATTCATAGTAATGACGAATCAATTCGAAGTGCGAATTCTAAGATAAAGTAATCCAAGTTGTCCATCTGAGTCGCGTGACTCAGATAGCGAGGGTCAAAACTTATAAAGGGTTCCCTACAAGGTCATAAAACGACGCATGAACAGCGCAGATGTAGTGCGCAGTTCGAAGAGAAGGTTTTCAACTGACGTTCCATAAAGAAAACACGGCGACAAATGAAAAAGTTGATGAATTCTGTTATATAAAAGCAATTCTACAAGAGCATTCCGTAAATGTCTCGTTTGTCACTCGCCAATATGTTTAGGAAATGAAACCTGAACTAAAAACTTTCTCTTAAAAAGCATAATATTTCTGCCATTTCATTCTTTCGCAGCCATTCGGTAGGCTTGCTGTATACCTTCTGACCGCTACCATGTCGAAGCCAGGCTGTAGCAGTGTGCCATCAATTTGGAGGCATTCTGCGAACATAGCGCATTCGACCGGTCCAATTGCAATATTGTTCTAAGACCTATTTTTTTGGGTCAAAGGAATCCACCGAGACTCACTAGGTTTCAGCCGTACTTCTCATCCCTACAGTCTCCGACTCAAGTAAACATGTTTCTCCTGACCCAAACCACTTTTGCAGTATGCCCAATTCATCAGCGCAACATGTAACACAGAAGAAAGAATTAGCGAAAACAGCCATTCCTTACGTGCCCATGCATCTCTACGGCATCATTTGCCAGGCGGAATAAGCCTGTCGATAACGGTCAAGATCAACGTACGTGATATCAGCTTTGGATTTGTTGGGAATGGAGGAGGTATCTTCATGGATGCACCTTCGACAGAAACGCAAAAATCGTGGTGAAATGGGGCTGCTGTGAACGGCTTTCAATATCGAATTCATCGTTCAGCCAATCTGTAAAATAAGACCTAAATTTACTTACGTATCATCAGCTATTCTACCGCAATGAAATTTTTGGTGCAGGAGAGGGAAGGGGTGTAGAAAGGAG
>JPKZ01000681.1:116417-137876 GCA_000803305.1 Toxocara canis
CTCGATAGCTTCATCAACATAATCCTATATAACTGGCTAAAAGTTAGCCTTCGTTCTGCATCCAGTCAGATTGCAGAAAAAACGAAGTTTTTAGCATGAGATTTTTCAACCAGCGGTCGGCTGCATCGGCTACATTTTTTATCATATATGAAATCGGCCTTATCAGCCCGTAGCACGCATTCTCACCTGCTGAATTTGAGAGATTTGCGAAATTTCCCAAGCAGCATAAGCTTGATGGGCCTATCTATTCTGGTGATGTTCAAAAATGGTCGTTTGAATTTCTTTCGTGCGAGACTTTTCAGAGACATCCGATTCTCAGTTGGAGACTAATTACGATTTTCACCCGTCCACAATTTTTGCTCAATGTGAATTGTACTGAATTGAATTGGATTGTTTATTCATCATTACGTCAATCAAAAAAAAATCACCTGGTTAAGGTCGCATATTGGTTTACTTAATATGCTTAAGGGTCCCTTACGGTAGCGAAAAAAAAATCCATTTCTGGACTGAATAAATTGGTAAAATTTTGTGGGAAGGTTAAGAAGGAGCATTTTCAAAAAACAAATTACAGGGAATTACTCCTATCAAAAAACCTCTATTTATCATCCGTTACAGGAGTATATATCGCAGAGGCGCTTAAACATGCGAATCATTTCCTCTGCTGCGATAATAATCAGATTTATTCACTGATGTCAGGGAGAATTTTTTAGAGGCATTTTTATAAGCGAAGGAAATGAGGCAGACGTTCTTCCGAGGGGTCCCGACTGTTCACTAATGCTACAAAAATTCGACTATCGGGACATAAAAACGCTCACATTGTAAGGTATTGCAGATAGAAGAAGACGACACATTCTTAGAAACATAAATGCTGGTTGTTAAAAACGTTGACTTCTTAGAGTATGTAAAGGCGAACAAATTGAGCCAATTTTTTTCCTGGTCGTTTCAGCGGCTGCTTCAAAATTTCGGCTTCCAGAAAACGCCCTGGCAGAAAAAATCTAAGTCAGCGTTGAAAATACCCTCTCCCGGTTCTCCAAGAGCTATCGCCAGCTACGCCAACTCTTCGTGCGCTTGCGTGACCTTATTTCGACTATCCGAGAGCCTTACAGGCCACTGTGGCTTGTTTAAGTTCTTATGGGCCACATATAGTCAGAAAATTTCTAATTGTTCCCCCATAGGTTAGCTTCTAAGTGCGAAATGTCCGATATGGTCAGTCGAATGCGGCATAAATCCAGTTACTCTTAAAATGCCTCTACTTGTTTCCTTGGACACAAATTTACACGAATTCTACGATGGCATCAAGTCGTATAGGCAAGTTTCCTATACAGCAAACGGCAACTAAGCCATTGGCCCCTTTGTGGCCACTTAGGGCACACCAGCGGCCTTCCTTGCGATCAATTGTGCGTGTCTCGCATTGCAGCTATTCTCCTCCTTTGCTCTGCGGCTGTCAAGCACACATCTTTCGTATTTCTAATTCATTTTTTTGCTTTCTTACTTTCAAACATCTCACCTAATGGTTTTTCAAGGAAACTTTAACGTAAGTGCGTGAAATGGTAATTTGTTTCGTTTCATAGTAATAAACGATCTGGTCTAACGATCAACTACGATCCTATACTGCCCGCAAATGCTGTGCAACTTTAAAATTGAGTTCACATTTACTTAGCGAATTCAGAATCCTTAAGACGAAGAGTATTTTTTATTTCAGTAGACCAACTGAATAAATCCCTTTTTATTTCGTATTATTTCAGTGCTACTCACAACTCTTAAAAAATCATTCCGACACCAATTGGATGGATTCTCACTGTTTTTCTCAGGATTTTACATAATTTTTGTGACATAAAATTGTTAGAGTTCAATGGCAATATTCTAAAATGAGATTTCATTGGCATATATGAGTTTGATATCGCGTATATATGGTGGTAAATATGTTGTTCGACACACTACGCAGATGTCTCCTATTGAGGATATGTGATAATTGTATGAAAGAATCGAACGCTGGAACAAATTCAGAATGCAATCCATGCAATTATTGCTTTACGCTTGCAAATGAAAGCAATTTGTGAATCATTGGGCTTACTAGGCGTTGCATGTGCATATAGGCTAGCATTTGCACTTCGCATGTTTTAGTGGGAGAAGAGTGGAAGGAGAACGAATGAAGGGTTGGTTGAATGAAAAAAAGAGTTGAGAGAGAGCAAGATGGTGGACTAAATTAGACAAGTAACAGATGACAGAAACGAAACCCTTCTCTTCTTGGTCACCCATTTTCGCGAAAATGCCTGAGGTACAGGTGTCACGGCACGACTGCATGAAACCTAACTGCATAAATATCCAAACAAACATATTGAATCTGGTCAAAATTCATCATCTCGATGCGTTCTCGGCCATCCTATGAGACTTAGATACCTTAAGCTGCTTGCAAAAAAAAGCAAACGCATTTCCATTCTTTGTGATCTACCGCAGAAAATCGAATGTAGGCCCACATCGCATAGAGTTTGCATATTACAATTAAAGATCGTTCGAGGAAATGCTCCTTTTGAGCATATTTGAGCTACTTTTGAAATTTTGAGTTATTAGCTTTTTGGGCAATTGGCAAAACGAATCCTATCAGTTACCAATAAGTTTTCTGGACACTTTTCGCTTTTGCCATCACCAATCTGGTTGTTTAAACAACTAAATATTGGCAACGATCTTCAGGTTCGAGGGTCTATATATAAAAGAAGTAAGCGAAGAGCGTGTACAGCAAGTGAATTCTGAAGTATCATTTGACGAGAGGAGCACAACGAGTGAAAAGTTACAAAACGGGTTTCAAACCGACGACGCCGGTTCCAATAAGTCAAAAACTGCCATACGAATCATGGTAGAGGCCTGCACTTCCTCTGCTTCTGCCAATCTCGTTTCAGATAGCATTTTGGCCGATGATGGTTAGTGTTTTTTTTTGTTGTTGTTGTCACCCTTTCACCAGTCTTTTTATACGCAAACAACCTATGCTGTACTCATGCTTAGTAATCGTCATTCCTGCAGTTATAATCTGTAATGAATATATTTAGGTTTACTTCAGCTTTGTTGGGAGGGGCGGGGAGAGGGAATGGAGAAGGACGGGGGAAGAGGGGGAAGGGGGGAGGCAGAGGGACTGGAAACAGGTTTGTTAGCAATTCAGTGTGATTAAGAAACCTTGGAAGGCATCGTGATATCTTTGGGGGCGTTTAGCCGATGGGTGTTAAAAATCGTCAGAATTAAACTTTTCAATGCTTACTTTTCAGGCGAGCTTACTCTCCCGTATAGCATGAGAATGGCTCGTGAATTGAACGTAGATAACGGATTTGCACCCAAGTGAGTAGTGAGTAATACCAAGTAGTGAGTAATTGTTTATGCGCATACCTAAATAATTGACATTCGGTGCTGTACTGGATCGCTGAAGTGATTTTCATGGATAATGAATGCTGAGCAAAAGTATTGCATGGAACGAGTTAGATAATTATGTGGGCACGGAAATGAAAAGCTTAAAAAATCGATAAGATTCTGTCCTGTCGAAGGTTACATGTTTATGTGATGGCTTTTTTTTTCGAAGTCCAGTGAGCTGACAAAAACACGGAGTGATTAAGAAATTTTTTTGTTATAAACGACAGTTAACAACGAACCTATCCGTGCTACTTCACATGGCTTCCACTTGAACTGAGTGAGCATTTTATGGTGCGATGTGTATGGTGATTGCCTAGCCACTAGCATTAGAATTAAGTCGCCCACGCTGAGTAGCACATGTCGGAGTCCTACAGAACTGAGTCGTCTCCACTTTTGAACTGTTTGTTGTTATCTAGTAGAACACGGCGTGCAAAGAGCTTGGTTTTGAGAACGGCGAGTGGAATATCTGCCTAAACAACGTTGGGCGTCTTCCAATACCATCAGCTGCACCAGTATCACAATACTGTTACGATTGTCACTGCTTCCCTGTACTTGGCGTGTATCGCTTGTTCATGGTCTGCATCACAGGTCTGAACGCCATCAACAGCATGGAAGAATGGCACTATCTTCACAAAATCCGCTACTAATAGCGCAGCATGCATGAATTATTCGCATCCGACGTGTTCCACCTATACGTGCATAACAGCTTCACCAACGAACTATGTCATTAGTAGTTCACCAATGACCTAAGTAGCACATTGTTCACGAGTTGTTTACACTTGGTGTGCGCCGCTTTTATTTCACCCGTAGGATTAGTTCGTTGTTCATCAACAACGTGCACTGCTGTCACAGTTTCCAGTAGTGACCTATTTTAGTAAAACACCTCCAGTAGTGACCTATTTTAGTAACACAAAGTTCGTAAGTCAGTTATATCCCACGTGTGATGCTTTGATGCCTAAGTATGACCTATAATTCAACGTTCACCGATAACCTGAACCGCTCTTACATCTTTGATCTGTCGGCCGTTGTGTCGTGCAGTCTTTACGGCATCCAATTTTTCCTCATGTGCACGCCTCATCTGCATGTCCGCAAGCGAAATGCTTGGATATAACCCATGAGTTGAGCGCATAAATGGTGCGCTGGAACATTCGTCATCGCATCGCAGTAAACGTTGTTCAGCACTTCTGAGTTTAGCAGTATGACACAATATTCGTCAGCGTGATTCTTGCCGAGAGGAGTTGGGTTCGATTCCGGCTTACTTCAATCTCTTTCTCTGCTCGAGACTTACCTTTCGAAACCGGAAATGATCGTTCATTTGCGTGGTCGAATCACCTCCCCAGGAACCTGGCAGAAATGCAACATCGTATTCGGATACTGAACGTTATTTATGACTATTTCTAGGATTCTGCTTTTCGTGGAAGTCCCTATATCTGTCGTAATATTTTGGTTGAGCGAATCTGTCTCGATGAGCACTCATTCTTTTCACTCTTCATATGCACTTACTTTGCGCTGATTATCAAAGCATCTCGCTCTCACTGCTAAACAGTGTAAGGCTCAGTCGTGCTGGCGGTTGGACTATGCGTGATCCACATGTTCCAGCTCAGATGTGCCTGACTCTACTGCAATAGCTTCGCCCAATCAAACTGGCGAAGTGGCCTTCAGTTTTCCATTAGTGCCGAATACTGATATAAAGGGTTTGACGCTCCCTTGAAAAGTATTAGCAGGTCCGTGTTCTTCAAGGTCGTTTGATTTCGGATCGATGATTTTCCTCCCGATCGGAGCTGCATGGGAGACGGAGTGGAGCCCCGGAACCGCAGCTAGGTTCTTCAGGATGTTGGGGCGGAAACTGAGGCCAGGTTGTCGTAAAGGACGATGCCGAAGCCAAGTTGTTGCAAAAACTGCAGTAGAAGACAGGTGATCGTGAGAGCTAGAGCCGAGTTTTTGAAAGTCTATAGCCGGAGCGGGGAGGCAAGGACATCTCACAAGGTCAGAGCAGCAGCAGAGACCGGGATTTTCGTTCACTCTGCAATTCAGAGGGGGACCTAGCGAATTGGCCAGCGCTTCACATCACTAACTTACACATAATTTGAAATGCGTGTTTATTGCCCTCCCTGGACAACCGAAGAGACCAGATGCTTTTTATACTTCGAACGAACGAGTATGTCTCGAATTTTTTCTGCGTTGTATAGCTCCTGAATTTGCATATGTCGTTCATAGAGTTTTATCGTTGTCTTGTCTTGTTGCGTTGCAGCGATTGACGGTTGTTGGGCAAAACGTTCGAAAAATTGAATAGAAGGATATTTTGAGATGTTTAATGAGTTTGCTTTCCTAAAAGAATCCGTGCATTACGGTTTGTACCCCAAAAACTGTGGAAATAACAGGTGAAAAATGATAACTCGGGATTGCCAAAGAATCGAAATCGCCGATAATTTGACGTGTCCAGGCATTTTGTCTAGCAAAATTTTTAAACTTTTCAGTTATTTTCTTCGTTTTTCAATCCATCGGCTGCAGGTTACTCCTCGAAAAACTTTAAACCTGCTAGTGACCGCACCCTTTCCCCCAGTGTTTCCGGGCGTCCGAACTAGAGCCGGAGGCCACGTGATTTTGCTTATGGAGACGGAGTTGAAGGCGAGGCCCCAGTCAGTTCGTTTTGCGAGCTGGAGAGGGAGCGGAGATTTCCATCTTATCCAGGCTTTAGGGCGGAGCCAAGCCGCTGAAGGTGGCTGGATGATGAAGCAACTCTTTCCGAATTTCTAAAATAGATGGTATGGGAAATACCACCAGTGGCAGCATCCTTAGAAATGGAAACGCAAAAGTTTGTGCGTCGTTACGGAAGTTGCCTTAATGCGATCTAGAATCACGTGAAAAAATAGCATAGATGTGTAATTAGCTTATGTTTGTACTAATTTCTAATTGCTTTTAGTTCATCTGAGCTGGCGGCAGATGAAAAACTAGAACCGATTCACGAGCATTTCGAACTATCACCGTCCTCGAACCGGAGCGCTGACGTCGTTTTAGGTGTTCTATCGCCAATACGTCATAGAAACAGTGTTTCAGAGCCAATCGTTGTCGTCGAAATCAGCCAGCAAACAATTCGCAAGGCAGGTGAGACAGTATGGGTTCTCCTAAACAAGGAGCCAACCGAGTTTAACGTTGTTTTGAGCGACGGTGATTGCGTGCAGCCCGTTGAGTGCGTCAAACTTTACGGCAAAGTAATTTTCCGTTATGATCTTTATGAGAATGAACAAATCAGATTGCAGGTCGAAAAGAGAATGTTTTAAAAAAATACATCTTCACTTATTAACGCCAGCGTTGCATTTGTCTTTCCAACCCGTAGATGCAGTTTTTTGCATAATTATTGATAACAAAGCGAATTTCGGCTTTACGCATGAGCGAATTTGCATGACCAATAGCCTTTTGAAACTTCTTGATCCGAATTGAGCTATATTTCCCAAGCTAGAACCTAGAAACTATGGCTGATAAGGTGGAAGGATTCATCTTGATCGGCGATGTTCGGAGAGATTTTTAAAGAACTAAAATGCATCGTAGTCTCGAGGAAATCGTAATTTTGAAGAAATTTAAGGGTCTTTAAAAAAGCGGTCTCCAAACGAAATTCTTGGTCCGCTTTTTTGAGCCGTTAATGCCTCAAACGTTGCAAGGACATATTAGGCATGCTGGTTATGTTTTCCGCACGTATATATCACAATGGGCTCTCTCTCCACTTTGGGTAAATTCATCTCCGAGCAAAATTTTAGCTGTAGAGGCATATTGGCCATGTAGCGCTCTTGAAGGCCTAATTTGCGTCGGCGGGAAACAAATATGATAGGGAAATAAATGCATTCAGTTCAGCGAGCAATACAGCAAGTTCAACTTCCCAACTCATTTATACTTTCTTCTATTTGAAATACATTGATGATGTGGATAGGGCAATCTAGTCTATGCGAGGGAAATCGATTGCATCGTTGAACGCCATTTCGTTAAGAGACGTTGAGGTATATGTTTGCTGCTGCTAGCTCTGAGTGTGCAGAATATTTATTGTGAATGTTTTAGTTAGTTATCTTCACGGTGCCTCCACTAAAGGCAAGCAGCAATGACACTCAACCATCAGTGGTGAATACTGGTATCGTCGATGAAGGAATGCCATCATGCGATGCGGACTCTGCACAGGGTAGCGCGAAAGCTGAAGGCAATGCGCGGGAGGAGGTAGCTAAGGATTCTAAGGAGCAGTGCGTTGATTCAGCTCAAGCAGAACAACCTCAGGATTCTAAGGAGCCATGCGTTGATTCGACTCAAGCGGAAGAACCCTTAACGGACACAGATGCTCAGCCGCTCACGTTAGCAGCGCCGCTGTGCCAGTCAACAAAGCCGTGTGATAACGCGGAGAGTGCCTCTGTTGCAGTCACTGAAACGTCCTTAAAGATAATCATTCAGTGCGGCAAACAGCAAATTGTTCTTCCCCTTACATTTCAGTGCGATAGCTCGTAAGTTTCAATGAATTTTTCTTCTCAAAACTGCAGCATCTTTACATATATGGGTCATATAAATTTATATGTAATATGGACACTGAGATGATATTATTCAGTCGTATGCCGATTGAAGGAGGTGGGGAAGGATAGGATTTTTTGATGTTATCATGGAAGTTACAGTAATGCATGGCTTGAACGCCTAACTGTTTCTACATTGTTTTTGCTGAGCATTAGTTCATCGTCCCGAAACTAATCCAGCCAGCCTTAATCTTTAATAGTAGTCCAGAAAGTCCAGAAAAATTTATAATGATTTGAGTTCCCTAAAAATTGACTACGTTGGAGACGTTCTGTTGATAAATTCGATGAACTTGTTTCGAATATGCAGCAATGGTTGAAAGGATTAAAGCGTTTTTCTTAGCATCGGGAAATTTTACATTTATACTAGGTTAGCAAAATAACTGCTACTCTGAACGCCTCAGAACCGCACCTGGAAAAAGGAATTATTTCAAAACTTAGATTTACTAGGTTTACTATGAGAACTTCTTTAAAATAGCCATTTGTTTTACTGAATTGAAATATCCAAAAACGATGCTATGGCTTCTTCTTGGGTGTAAAAAATCGCATTTTCTAAAATTCTTCTGTAAAAGTGACCCAGGTAAAGATGCATTTTTATGGACCTTTGAGCAGTGACTTTGAAGCATAAATTCCAAGTTTCGCGATAACTAGTCGTTTTTATTTTCTTACAAAATCCGACTTTTCCTCATTCCTTATGAAGAGCTTTCTTTTTTACGGATGGCCAACAATTCTATCGGATTCACATTAGAAATCGAGCAGCCTACGAAAAATCAGACTGCTCGATTATTATGGCGATTATTGGAGGGCTCCCGGAAGCAATTTTTTCTTGCGAATTTCTTCGACAAATTTCTTAACTTCTCGATTTTTTTCAATGCTTGTCGATCTACCGCACGGTGGACCCCCTAATGGAGGAGAGGGAGAGGGATGCCCATGCATTAACCGTTTAGTTACTCTTATTACATAACAAAGAAAAACACTTTACTCCGTACGTTCACGAATTACGTTTACTGCCGTGTGAGCTATGTTGTTCGAGTGGCTTTGGCATCATTGATTTTGTTGAAATCAGAATGCACCAATAGCTGAGCGTAAACCAAATAAACAAAAGTAGGGGGGGAGGGAGGGGCGAGTCAAAAAATTTTATGATAAGGCGAACGCAACGATCTGGGAGTTTTGCGAAGTGAGGTGAGAGGAGCGAGCTACAAATTTTTATGGTATGAGATCATAGTGAGATGTGGTAGGGAAGAAGGGGTAGCACGATGTAGAAGGAAGGGGAGGGGGTGGCAGAGAAACCTCTTTCATCAACGAATCTAGGGGAACAGAGGGGAAAGGGAGTCGAGTCCTAGCTTTGATCGTTTTCGAACATTTAGATCGGTGAATTTCCCAACTTTTTTTCATGAAAATATTGAAATAATTAAAAAATCAGCTGAAATTTTTAGCATGATTTTCGTCTTAAACGCATCAAACTGCGCCGGGTATTGTTGTTTTTGTTTTCACCACTGAAGAAGCTAAAAAATTTATAGAGTAATATCATCGTAAATTCTGAACTTTTGAAGCCTTCGTGAAGAGACGCTTCCGCAGGAACGAGCCGAGCAAGTTTCCTCACTGTTCAGTTTCGCCTCAGGAGGCGATCCGCTGGCTTTACTGTCTCCATTGGTGCCGTTGCTAAGCGAGGTCGACTCTGATGGATGCAAGTAAGTCCTTAATGTTTTCCATCCATGAATTGCTTATTTCCACACAACTATTTCTCAAAGGAAAATCTTACTGGATGTCCGCGCAGTTAAACACCCTAGTTTCTTTTCTTTGACGCCTCTTTTTAATAATTCTCTAGTTTCCGTAGTTAGCAGAACCATAAATCCGATTGTTTATATGTGCCTGTTGCAGTTTTTAGAGATTTCTTTAAAGCAATAACGCCAATAGACGGTCGGACGTTTCTTTGTTTATTTTTTGGAAAACTTTATTTCACTTGTAGTCTCTACTTATGTGCATTGTGGACTTCGCCCTAACTTGCACTCGATGAGGCATTTTCGAGAGGGTAGATCTGTGTTAACACGCTTGAACGGCATATAGTGGAGGATAATAATACATAAACAGTAACGCTCTTTCACCAACTTCATCAACAGGAGGCGAAAATGCTTCACTGTGTGACACATCTTGATCGGAAATGATGCGCTATTCATGCAGAGCGATTAGACGGTTAATTTAGTCGAGTCTTATCTCTAAACTGTTTTCTTTATATATGGCTAATGGTTTGCGATTAGGCCCCTTTCAGCCTGGTCCAGACTTTAGTTGATCACCATCTGCATGGGGGCGAGTGAAAAGTTTGTGATGAGGCAGAATTTGGATAGTTGATCTTCCTTTTTCCAGAAGTAGCACTTTTCCGAAAAGAGAAGACTGGTGCAATATAGTTCACTTGTAAATACAGTTTCCGCTCACTGTAATACAATTAACTACTGATATATTTGTCTCGTTTCTCTTTAGCATTTGACTTATTATTGCTATATATCACTACCACTGCTATACATTCATTCATAGAGCTAATTCGTTACCAGTTTTTGTAAATTTATTACTTTATTCTCTTCCACATTTGATTACTGCAAGCAGGGTTTAGAGGAAGCTTAGAACTAAACATTATATATTAGCCTCCCCACTAAAATCCATCGACGAAAAATATGGAAAATGTGCGTTTCTTACCTTTATCTTGCCAACGACGTCTTTATTGAAGAAATGAGCTAATTAGCGCGAATTTCTTGCAGTTTTGTTAACAAAGAATATCTTACGAAAGGCCTAATTACATAAGTAGTATGGTACAGCTAGCAGAGGAACCTGTTATAGAAAGAGCATCGTCTATGTTCAAGGGCAACGTTGGTGGAGGACATGTTTAGGAAGTTTTGGATGAAATAAACAAGCGTTTGTTGGCACAATACCAACTGCTGTCAATTGCCCTGAAAAACGCTCATGTACACGCTTTCTTGTTTCTCCCTCTGTCACGCTTGTCCATCTCGACTGATATGTTGCTATCGTCATGGCCACAATTTGACAAAATTCGTACTCGTATTGCTCCTGTTTTGGGTAAACATCTCTACCAATCAGCCTATAGTGGCTAAGAGAGGTTAATTGTTTATGTAGATAGCAGAAACTTTTTGGTCATCTTAGTGGAACAGTAGACTACGAGTTGAAGGTTAATTTGCGGACACTTGTTATGTTAAGGAGGAATTATTATTTGATAGCGATCTGAATTATTGTTGATAAATCTCTATGCATGACTTAATTCAATGCTGCGTTAATTTTGTTGTTAATGAAACAAGCATCTGTGATAGCACGTTGCTGGAGACGTCAAATATACACATTTTTCAAAATGCGAACCATAGTGTGTGTGCACTTTTTATATACGTATCGTCATCTTCTAACATCTTCACCACAAAACTGTCATATCGACAACTTATTCGCCTATCGGCTACTAACGATCCGTCCGGATACCGCAGTTGCAGCAATGTCAGCGTTGCCGGCACCGAAGACGATAGCGTCCAAAAGTTCATCTGCAGGTGCGGACGCGATCCGATGCGATGTGAGATCAAAGGCAACGAAATCGAGTTGCATACCGATCTCGAATCGTCCTACGTTGCCCTCCAGTCCCAGCGATCGTGCACCATTTTCGGTTGCGATGCGCAATAATTTCTGTGCATTCAGCCCACAAACCCGTCTCGAATTTCTCTTCATCTGCAATGAGTTTCCCTTTGGAGGTCGATCGTCATTTTTGGCAGTCATAAATGAGCGAAAGGAACTGGGAAAAAATTATTTATTCTTGCTTTCATAAACCTCTGAATTTGTAAGCAACATAGCTTCCATAATTAAACATATATTCAAAGATGAAATGCTTATGGGTCGCACAACTTTTTGAAGTAAACGCATATTCGGAGAAAACTTGTGTGATCCTTTTACTTATATAGTTTGCAACTTTCCGGAACGAATGTCTATTTAAAGGCTAGAGATGGAGGTGAAGCAGGACAGAATGTGCCATTTATGCATCCTATATATAGAACATGAGGAACTGATTTAGATTTTCGGCAAATTTCGCATAACATTAAACTGAAAAGTTATCTCAAAAATCCGTAAGCTTAGCTGGGTAGAATAAACAGCTACTCATCATCAGTTTAGAGCCTATTGAACGCTACTGGCGAGCATGAACTCTGTAGTGCAAACATTATATGAGAAAAGAAGCGTACATGTTGGCAATAGGCGAGCCAACGCATTTCTTCGAGCATGCATATACGATTGTTGCAGTCAGTGCCCAAGCAGATATAACTGTTGTCTGTGATATTCGGCATTCCATCGCCAAGATAGCCTGAAGTAGAAGCATGGCCTATTGTGAGCTCCTGTTTTTGAATAAGCTTACAATATTCGACAAGCTTGCATTGTAGGAACGTTGGATGCTTCTGCTATTTACTAATAAAGATCACTGCTTACGTCATTGTTGGGGATTTATGTAAGCCAAAAGGAAAAAGATGGTCACTCTCGAAGGGCTGTAGATTTGGCAAGAGTAGAACAGTTTGACTGTCCGGCAAAATTCCTGTGGAATAATCTAGAGACAAACTAATCTATTGCTTTAGCACTATACCATTTCATTCGTTTTCAATCTTTAGCGCCCAACCAGTTTCCCCTTCATATTTTTTCTTATTGCTTTATAAAAACTCTTCCTTTTTCAAGATTTTTCCCGAGAAAGGATGAATGATTTTGTCATGGGACAGCTCTCACCATAAGAGCGATTGTATGGTTGACAGTGAAGAGAAGGTAACCTTCAGTAAGCGGGCACACGCATACATTAATGGCTCGTGTTGCGAACGCGTCCATCGTCTCAGCGGGTGTGAATGTACAGTGTACGGCAGTCAGGCGTACATCAGCATCGATATTGTTCAGAATCAGCTGCGATGGGGTAGAATGCAACGTTGCACGACAGTCCTCTATCTCTTTGGGCTGCTCTTCCACATGGATATGAAGTGGCTTTGAGTTCTTTTTGGCCCATTCACTCAACCGTACACAGTCTTCCAGCGGTACTGCACGTAACGAATGAGCTAAACATTTCATTATACCTTTGCTTGTTTGTTATGCCTGCATTTTTGTAATTTCATCGAATACTACCATTATCATCGAAATGATAACACTACGGAGAAAGCTTCATTGGATTTGTCCTTGAGTAGCTGGAAATGAGAGAATTGGAGGAGATCCTTCACTTCTTTTCTTAGCGGTCTTATTTGCAAAAATTCGGAACTTTTCGGATGAACCGTACGGTCATTCATCAACATACTGCATCTTGTTTCTCGGACAGCTGCGAGAAGGGACGTTCGGTATGCTGTTATATATTCAGGATCATTCATTCTACGAAGACTACTCAAGTCGAGGCAGTGTTATTCTTAAGTCAAACATTCAATTCTATCATTCTACTGAGCAACGTGTGCGCTAACGGGCTCGGAAAGTCTCGAAACTTCCCTTCTTGTCTTGCAGTATTGAATAACTTAGGAGGTACGTGGTGTAGGAAAAGGTGTAGAAAGTAAACCGACTACCTGATACGGCGACTGTCTGTTGGCTGCCTTTAATTTTATCGAGCTGATTGACACTATTGATAAAATCGTCCATTGTCGACACGAATCGCTTTTGTGCGTTTGCGAGTTGCTCTGAACCGAATCCGGCCCTACAGTAGAGTGTGTCTGTAAAAATCAACAAATCAAAACAACCCTTTATTGCTCCTGATCGTCTTTGCCAGCGGAAATGTCCTGGAAAATGAAAACAAAATTCTCCCTTCACGCTCCTTACCCTTTCCCACACTACAAAGATCGTCCACAGCCCCCATGAGAAGTGATGATAACGAAGAGACATTGACTTTGACTCTTTGCTTTGAATATTCTTGACAGCGGAGAGACTTTGACTCTTTGCTTTGAACGTACACTCTCCAAACAACGATAAAAACATTGTGATCTCTAAAGGTTCTTCTTATTCTTCCTCGGTATTTCTGCATAGACAACTGGTGGAATGTGAGGAGACCAGATTGATCCAAAAGTTTCATTATGCGCAAATTTGGATCCGTTTTCCTACTAGCGTTCACTGTTTATCTCCAATCAACGAAAAAAATCGAGTGCTTTTTACTAGTCTGAGAACATCTTTTGTTACTTATACAGAAGCGATCTAGTGGCAAGCAGTGATGTTTAAAAGTATCACGTGACGCAGTACGTTACTTTTTGAAGCGTCGCCTTCGTGGTTCACTCGATTTTGCTTCGACAGGCTGTCGCGAAAAAACGAATAGGCGATCTTCGAAACTGCTAACGATTTTATCATGACAAAGAGCAATAATGCTGCTTTTTAGATTATGATTTTTAGCGTTTACGGCGACTCTTTCACCGAGGTGAGCTGACTGCTTGCATAGTAATATGAGAAACTCATCTTAAGCCATATATTATTCCTGCTATAAGGCAAATACTTACTAATCAACACGATACGTATTTGCGCACGTTGGGCGGCGTCCAGGATGGCACTGTCAAGTTCAAATTTGTTGTTGCCGTGGTGAACGTAGTGGAACTCACCTACGGTCGTGATACCCGCCGATAACATCTCCTTGAATGTCGCTAGTGCGTACTGAAATCATCGTCTAAGAACTGTGGTCGGGGATCTTCACTGTGAATTCATTAACGAGCACAGCAATCCCTCCGTTCTGATGACATTATCTCCATGCACGTAGCGATGCAGGTATTGTACAGTACGCGCATAGAACGACGCACAACGATTATTTTGCGACATATTACAAACGAATAGAACCATCGCTGAGCGTTGTGTTACGCGTTTGCTGTAAAACAGTTGCACCGTGACGTAGTTGTGTCACTGATCGTTTAGGACCGAAGCGTGTGCGTATGAATCTGTTTGTGCCAGTCTCGTTGTAATGCATTAGTAGTTTCCCACGAGAGAGATAGTGGGTTGTTGCTCTGACCGCATCAACTAGTTCGCCGGTGCTCGAGCATGCATTTCGCTTCTGCAGTTGAGATCTGCTGCACTTTGCATACAAGATCCACCTATCATCACAGCAAAGTCTTCCTCACTACTCGTCGAAAATACCATTCAAAGAATTCACTGAATTAAAAGCGCTTGTTTTTTTTGCTTAAGTTTATGTGCTCTAGTTATGTGCTCTAGAGCACTTTACCGTTATGTGCTCTAGGCGGAAACCACTTTCCATGCTTAGACATTGAGCGGTGCTGGATGCACCGCCAGAAATAATTATTATGCCGGTTGATTCAGATTTTCGAAGGGAAAAAAGCATGAAAGCTGTTCGTAACATATCGGCACTATCTACGAGAGATGTTTCAAGGCTGTTCATTGGTCAGTTATTTACCGTACAACTATTCTAATCGAATAGGGAATCCACCTCGTACAGCTGTTGTCTATCGATATTTTCAACGATGGCATACATATCGTCCCTCCATTTCCAGAAGCTGTCACTGGTCGCAGATCCGATGCGACTGCGACCGCGCATATGACGATGAAATGCATGCGAATGTGCATTTACGAATCCGGGCAGTAGGGCCTCAATATATTCATTTATTTATGCAATAATTACTGATCGCTAACAACACTATCAAGTCAACCGATAGAAATGAGATTTTTACATGCAGAAAACTCTGCCTGGTATAAAATTCGTCGGAATAAATCTATCGGCATATTGATAAGTAGGCACAGAATTAACGCCAAATCAGTACGCAAGCGCAGAGTCGAATAGAGTTGTCATCGTTCACGTCGCTATATGCTATCTGAGAGGCGCTTTTTATTCCCACTTAATTCATTTCTTAAATTGCGCACGGCTAATCGAAACGCATTTGCTTGTCAGTATGTTTGAATCTCACTTTAAGCTAACCGAACGGACTGCTAATGTTAACAAAGTAGCTAACCGAACGGACTGCTAATGTTAACAAAGTAAGGTAGTTAGTTCTTTTACTGTAAGCACTCTCATACTAGGCTTACCAGCAATCATTTGTTAGAAGCAACGGTTGTGATCTCGAGTTTTAACTGCCAGGCTGAATGGTCAATGAAAGGTTTGATTTCAAAGAGACCAGGTTTGCCCGGAATGCGTAGGGTAGCAACACTCTCGATGCTTAATCGATTGCATGTATATATTAATCGATTCTAATCGATCTCGAAGCGTCAGTTGGTTTTGTGATGAATGATAATTGCGTGCGTATTTTTGGTTTACGACAACAGTTCGATGAATTTCGAGCTATAACGTTGCTCATTTGCGATACGCTATTCTAATTCCTCTTTATTGAATAAACTGCTAGCATCACTTTTGAATGCTGTGCACTTCAGCCTGTTTTGCGTTGTTATATTTTTTAAAAAAATGCGTTCCATTCAAGGGAAATTTTTTATTTGATAGAGAGAAACGCTACTTTTACTTCAATATGTAAATGCACATACGAATAAGTATCGCTTAGCGAATGAATTAACAGAACGCAAAAGCATCATCGTTTGCCGTGCAGCGCTATCTGCGCATACGAAAAATTTCACTTAGCAATTTATACTTCAAAGATGGAAAAAGTTTCAAAATAACGATATTGCTCAATAGTTCTTAATCGTTCTCTTGCTTAAAAGTTAACATCATATTGACAAAGTGTTGTAAAGTGAATGAAAGATTTACTTTTAAAAACATCTTAATATAAAGAAATCTTAACGAAAACAACCATTCAAAATTTTGTGAAATGCAATACGAAACTTCGGCAGTCATACCTTGAGCCCTAGGTCAATAAATTGTTCTCCTTGTTTGAGAATCTGCTTTCCAATGCCAGTGATCGTACCGTCCGAGTCCACTCGAATCTGTATTGCCTTCTCGAACGTATTACCCGTCCATATAAGCGCCGCTGTTAGCACTTTACCGCGTAGATCCATTACGTATCGAGAGAGCTGAAGGCGGCGCGGTCAAATAGAGCAGTCCGATGCTCACAGAAATGTTATGACTTGTCGTCGTAACTTTACCGCTGAGCGCGACCAACGTTTTCTTAGTTAACGACCGTTCGCTCCCATTCATCATATACCGCGCTGTGCGCACCTGATGTCTTTGCAGAGCGCTAACATTGCACTCGCTGTATTTCCCAAAATGATTTTGGCCATATTTGACAATCGGCAGATACAGATGGCGTCTGTTCAGTGGACATAGTTGTGTGGAATATATTCACCTCAACTGAGCGTCTTCTGCTATTATTTTGATCGGTAGTACTTACTGTCTGATTTCTTGGGAAAACGCCATGCAATGGACGATTGATAGTGATCCTCGAAGGGAAAGGATTCGAGAGTGCAACATTTTTTGTGTCCTTTGCAAAGTAATCATTCGATGCCAGTTATTTCTTTTATTACTGAATTACGCCATGCAGTAAGACTTTTATCCGCCTGCAAGTAACCCTTACGTCTTGATTGCTTATGCTCATAACTAACAGAGAATAGTCATCATTTGCTTTGGGCTTGCGTTTGCGATCGGGCGATCAATATTTCACAGGTCTATTTTAAATGAAAAACAGCGTTCCCGTATCCGTTTTTAGCAAAATCGGATAAGAAAGCTACAAATAAACTAAAATTGAAGCTTGTTTAAAGAGCTTGAAGCGACAAGTTCTTAGGGATTTATGGTCGTCCTGCAAGTTGTTTTAACGAAGCAGCCTTTATGGGAAGTCTCCATCGTGTTCTTGTTACATTGTTCTTAACAGCGACGTTCACACCGTAGTATATTGAAATGGGACCGCTCACCTTACTCCTCTGAGAGTGCTTTAAAGTTCTAACTGATTTTCCGATGATGACCTCGAGGAACTAGAGTTCGGGACATTGTAGCCTGTTTCATTTCATTATGGGTTCTTGAGGAGTTGATTGCATTCTGTGACTTTTTAATCTTTCATCCAATGAAGACATCAGTTTTGGTCGCTGCCTGGAACAACTTGATGAATTTATTCGCACACGTAGGGGAGCAAACACGTAATATAGATGCAGAGGATATTCGGGCGGCTTGATGCCACCCGTGCAGCTGGGTGTGTTAATGTCTTTGCTGTTTTCCTCAGTGCTGTTCGTGTTACCGTCATGGCCAGCAAGTCCGATTTTCCTTTTAACTCAAAGGCGCTTGCTACTGCGCTAGCTCCCTTCGTTCCCAAAGTATTGCTGATTTACTGAAGGCTCTGCCGAATGGTCCACCTACGTTGGGAAAGTGTTGATAGTCGCTGACTGCTTATGCTTATCTATGACTGAGTTAAATTGTTACATGATGTTCAACTCGATATGTAGTGCTGACAGCAACACCGCTGAATGGTCCACTCAGTGGGTCCCACTTGACATTGTTTATGTTCACAAAGAATTCAGTTCACTGCGGCCAGTCCTGGTTGCGGCCATGCATCTTTGTGTCTTTGCTAGCCCAAAGCGAAAGAGATGGGGGAATTCGGTGAAACCGTTCTAGAAGCCATCAAGGGGGCCATCACCTCAGACAAATCGGTAGCTCAAGTATTGTTCGCAAAAGCCTGTTGAGGCGCTTACTGAGCGAACGAGTACGATGAATGCACATTGAAAGTCTTGAAAATGCTTCACATATCGAGCAAAGAATGTTTTTATTTATTTATTTATTTTTTTGCAGTGCACTTCATTTGGCTGCACGCAACAAGCAGAACTTTGCGCTAAAGACACTTCTCACTGCACTACGTGAATCGTGTAAGAGCGAAGAGGAAGCATCAGCGATTCTTAATGCTCGCAACGTACGTGGACAGACACCGTTGCACTGCGCTGTGCGTGCTGGCGATGCCGACTGTGTGCATTACCTGCTCAGTGCAGGTGCACTAAACCACATTCCCGACAACAACTTCAACACGGTTACGCCATATTTCCTTTGTTCATCAGCGTTTTCTTTCAATTAGTCATCGCAGATAGTCTCCATACCGTTCGTTGGACGTATGGTCCACTACCCGTGTAAGCTCAAGGACGGTAGCAAACTGAAAACATAAGACACTTGTCCTATATTTAAGACGCTGAGGAGCGATGAAATATGGCGCGTGTGAAAAAGACAAGCGTGCCTTACGTTTTTAATTTGTTACAGTCTCAGGTATTGACATTCTGATGAGTGAGAAGAACGAAAAGTGAACGGTATTTCACTGTCTAGCTGACAGCTATGGTGCCGTGCCTTCGTGGTGATAAGGACTCAGACCCATGCTATAATACCATTAACTCGCCATGTTCAGTTAGCCACTGCTGTGGAACATGGTCTGGTAAGCTCCCATAACAATACCTAATTGTTATCATCACAAATCATCACAACTTAGTACCTCAAAATGTCTATCCCGCCCAAAAAGTTAACCTCAATGAAGCAGGAAAGAACGATGTAAGGTCAGTTCTTGGAACAATTTCTGCTCTGATTTAGGTGATTCACTACCTCGGCGAAGTTTACAACGATGACATCTACAAAGAGATACTGGAGCAGACTCATGCTGAGCATGTAGAAGGAGGAAATGGCCCAGGCACAAAGAATATCCCTCCAGCGGAGAATCCGCTGGCGAGTAAGAATTCTGATGGCTATACACCGGCACACTTAGCGGTGCAGAAGTTGAAATTAGGCCTTCTGGAGGCACTCATCGAGGTGGGTGCTCCTATCGATGTGCCCGACGAACACGGCGAGACGCCACTTCTTTGTGCCGTCCTTATGGACGATTTAGAAACCGCAAGCCTTCTACTATCGGTACGCAGATTGGATTCCTTAGCAGCCGTTTTAATAACAATTTTTGCAAACAGCTTGAAGGTCCAGGGATGCGTTCACTAAATAAAGACTTTTTACAAGGCAGCGCTTTTCGATTACTTCTTCCCAGCGATTTTTGTATATGGAACTTTTAAGCTCGTTTACATAATCGGTTCGTTTCTGTATTATGAGCTGACTGGCGAGGGAGGGAGGGGAAGGGATATACTGTTATATTACAGCATTTAGAATTTAGGTTGCCATTGTGCGTGAACCTTCCTTTATTCATGTTTTATTGATGTTTGTCTCGCCAAACTGATCCCTGACTGTTTCATTTAAAACTCCTTTCAAACGTATCCGCCTTCGCTGGCAGCGTTAGGCGATTTTCTCAAAAGTAACAAAAAAAAAGGCTGTTTAGCAGGACGCAGAGATATAGACGGCAAAATGCAAATATGCAAGTAATCCCTCTGACCTGAAAATTAAAGTAATTTGTGTGATGCGTAAGCGAAAAACATGTCCGCAAGCAGGACTCGAAATTGTGATATTCCTTCTTTTGCGGACAAATGCTCTATCGTAAAGCCACATCAAATCTAACAAAATCAGTAAGTCGACGCAGATGATTCCCTTTTACGTTAAAGACACATTAAAATAACGTATTTTCCCTTTAGCATAAAATAAGTTTTCTTTACGAAGGCTTGCGCCAGCATTCAACATGCAATCGATCATTAGTGTGTTCAGGATTAGAAGGAAGAGAACGATGAGGAAAAATTTGGGATTTTGAGCACAACTAAAAATATGTCTAAGTAAATTGAATTTCACTTTTAATTTATCAGTCCTCACTGGTACTTGTACCTGAGGCATCTTTATTACGCGAAAGTACAAATTTCTATCTAAAGCATTGAGAAATTTCTTCGCATAGGCGTTTCAGTCCCTTCCCTCTACCTATTTTCGCATGCTAGTGCAAACAATACGATATCTATGCGGTGAATTTTGTTATAAACATGGACGTCTATACGCGAGTAGCAAGTGGTTGCGAATCTTAAGAAAACAAAGTATTTACGGCATTCACTTCTAGGTTTTTTGCACTCGCAAACGCTTCAACATGCATTTCTCGAATAGATCCACAAGAGATGTGCGCAACTACTTCTGTACAGCAACAATGTTTCTTTCTTTTTTTCTAGAATAAATGCAACGTAAACGCCGTATCAAAAGAAAACGATACGCCGTTGGGTATCGCTTGCAGAAGGAAAAACCTCATCCTTATCGGACGACTTCTTGATGCTGGTGCCGATGTTCAAATACCAGATAAATGTGGGTAATGTTCACATACAGATAGCTGCTTCCATTAATAGATTTTTCTGCATCATTTTATTCCAAATACTTTTACACTGGACGATATGGTTAGACAAGAAAAGAGCGACCCGTCCTATGCAGTCGACTGCTACGATTAGAATTGAGAGTTGTCGATGAATAAGCGCATCTTTAAAAGATCAAAAAAATCGTAAAAAGATCACTAAGCATTTCGACGTAAGCCATTCGAATTACGATTGCGACGAATAGCGCTCATTGAGAAGGCAGGCACACTAAGGGCATAATGAATTCGAAATGAATGCAATATAATATTTAGAAATTACTAGTAAAAATTGATTTTAGAAACTCGCTTTGCTGCTTAAAAACGAAATGAAGCGTTGGTGGGATGCAACCATGTGAGTAGCCGAGATTTCGGGATGTTACGATTTGAAGAGAATTTCGTGATGCCATAACACATGAAGCAAAACGGGGGGGGGGGGGAAGGAAAACATA
>JPKZ01000681.1:141907-159224 GCA_000803305.1 Toxocara canis
GGGGTTTTTTTTTCAAACCCCCCCCCCCCCCCCCCCTTTCAACAAACTTTACTCTAAAGCCTTTCCTCAACACAGCCTTGTTTAGGCTGTGAAGCCAGAGATCTTTGTTGTGCATTACATATTAAAATTTTGAATAATTTTACCCACTTGCAGCAAATGCCGAATGCGAATCTGGCCACAGTGGCACAATCGTTGGAAGATATGGGGGAGACGGTTGGCGTGCGGTTGCTAAGGTCAGGCAACGAGCACCAGTGACCAGGGCAGCCTAGTCTCAATAAAGTATTTTATTAACAGCACCGAAGCCACACGTCATCCGCCTTTCAAAAGACATCAGAAGCCTCACAGTACTCATTATTATTATCAAAACCAGTTCACTTAACATCACATCCTTTTCCTCTCTCTTCTTGTCGTGTACCTCACAAAAAAATGCTTATAAAAAATAGGCGGAGGCGGACAACTGAAAATTATACAGATGGCAATGGATACAAGGCTGTACGCTGCATGAACAACTTGTACTAGGAGAGGAGGGTTTTAAAGGGGTGAATGTCTTGGCCAATAGCTCACTTTTGACCAATAACTCGCTGTTCTCGAAATTCCTCAATCGAAGACAACTACCTCCTTGCCGCTTACGCGGAACGGTTAGGCGCAGTTTCACTTTATATGACCGGTCAAAGTGAAGGAGAACCAGGATGGGACGTTAGCTGCAACCACTTCCATTCACCAGAGAATCAGTTCTCTTCGCACTTATTCTAAATGTGCGCGAGCAACCAATCGCCTATCTCTTGGTGTTTATCCAGCATGTGAGCGTTGCGTTTTGCTCAAAATCAAAATCGAGCATGCCTCAAACGCAATTAACGTGGTATCGTTACGAATAAGCTTACTTAAACAACAGAGCCCCCCAACTCACTTATCTTCTTTGCTATCTTGCAGCACGCCTCCTTCGTACAATCAGATTTTACCACTGGTTGGCCGTGTCATCAACGTTCAAATGATGCAAAACGCTTTACCACTCCTTCAATTGATCGGTGATATTCACAAGTTACACTCCAATTTCAAACTGAAGTCCCAACTGCAAGAAAGCATTCGGAAAAGATATGAAGAGGGGAAAGCAAAAACAAAAACAATGTTGCAAACTTAAAGTATATGTAAAAGTTGATGCTGCAACCAAGTTCAGCAAAAGGTGAAAAAGAACACGTGAAGAATGTGTTCATCAATGCGCTCATACACTCAACAAACACCACTATTCCCTTTAGGGTGTCGAAAAGAGGTTCGCGAAAGAACGAAAGGAACAATGACATTAACAAATCGTTATTTTAAACGGTGGACTGCCGTTGGTCGACAGAACATCTGTAAAATGTTTAAAGCGATGTGCAACCTGACTAAACTGTAGGCGAGCAGTGAATGATTATGGCAAGAAATGACTCTATGCATTGCTGATCACGAAAAACGTGAAGTGCGGCTGATACTGGCAATAAAACGTGCAACTCTCATGCAAATAACGGCTTAGCAACATTTGGTAAACAAAGACATTTAATGGTGTTCCTGAGAGCGACAGTCATCATTGTTGATAGGCACATGAACTAACGAACTGAAACATTTTTTGCAATATACTCGGTGCTGAAACATTCAACAGCAATATTAGGCCCGTTCTAAAAACATATTGCATTTTCCGCTGGACATCTTTGAAAACAATCACTTAATGCACGTGAATACTTGACATTATAGTATGGAGTAAACCAGAAAGTAGGCTATCAAAATGAGGTATAGTCGGTTGTGCTTGGTGGAATACGGCGAAAGATGGTAGGTAGTAGAGTGGGATCGTGTATAGAATATCATCAATATACACTTTGCATTGTGAAAGAAGTGAGAAATAATACCGTCTCTCGCCTCCCAGCTTACACTCGCAAGCATGACCAACTGTAAATCTTAGCGTTATGGTGAAGTTAGTGCTTTCAGGGATGAGTGAACGTAGCGCACGATAAGGTCAAGCGGGCCAAGGAAGGAAGGAGGGGGAAGTGTAAACGAGCAGCCCCAACTCTGAATCAGCACATGGACGATATGCGCTAGTCGCAAATGTCATTCAACCCCTTCCTGGTTTCGAACGCATCATAACGCTAAGATCGACGTAAAACAAAATCACCCATACCGTTTAAATGAAACCAGTATTGCCAAGGTGCACTAAACGGCAATGTTGAAACAGCGCCAAACACCTGCAAAAACCTCGATCAAGAGGTATTTCGGTTGAATGTGAGTGAAGTTAGATTGCATTAGGGAATATTGATTTCCTGGAATGAGTTTTAATTAATTTTTGCTTAATTTTATTATATTTTAGTTAATTTTTAACTTAGTTTTAGTTTGATTAATTTTTAAGTTCCTGAAACATACAAATCACAAGTTTTAACGGTTTGGCGTTACCATTTCAGCGCTGTCGCGTTACGCACTCGTTGAATTAACGCAAATAAGTCTAGCAGGAACAAGATCAATAAAACAATACCAACTGAACCGACAAATGGTAGATTCCATAAAGAAACCACAACCAGACATCCTTTGCATGCGCCAGAGCATTGTTTATTAGAACAGCAACAAATCGGCTCCATACTCACTCATTTTCCTTCCATCGTGCAGCCGATTATCTTCCCTATCCAAAAACACCTTCGAAAATGGGATATTGCCCCAGAAAAAAAAAACGACATTTACATATTTTCACTACTTTAAGGAAGCATCGTTAGAAAACAAAGATGTATGGCATTGGCATCGAACATTTACATCCATTAAAAAAGCGACACAAAAGGGAACTTAAATGTAGCGGAAGCATAGTTTAAATTACCATACTTGCTAGCATTCAAAGTGCTCAAGTGTTATTTTCCTCAATGCCCATATCGTAACCATCAATTTTCACCAAATTTTCTTTGGTGCCTCGTAAAGCGCAATTCAGTAAGGCATTGATCTCATAAGTTCCGAAGTTAACAAATGCAATACAGTGTAGGCATTTGTTCATTATTTATTCGAGTATATTACGACCGTCGAAAAACGGCGAATGAGGCAAAACAGGATAATCGCGAATAGCTGTTAGCTCATCGGATACTCGACCTGTCAACACACTAGTCAATTCAAAAGTGAACTCAGGTGAATCCCACAGTAAAGTCTACAAGAAACTTCCTATTCACTGCAAAATTCATAAACGTTGTTTTCCAACAAAACGAATTGGCATCATAAGAACCTTCGCCTCATAAACTGTCAACAAAACCGACACTTTCTTACGTGCACATAACATATGACTGCTAACGGTCTCATTTGTCGAAGTTCACCGACGAAAGGATTCATGGAAGCCGGTGGCTGAACGAGATAGCTAATGTGGATATGAACTGCTCATTACGCTCCTGTTAACTACCCTGATGGATTCAAAGTATTGAAGAGAACAGTTCAAGAAGGTAACTGATGTCGATCCTTTCCCTCGGATAGCCGTAAAGAAAAGCTCTCTTCCTATTCTCTTTCCACTCCTCATTATTGTTTCAAAACGATATGACCATATAGCTGGCATATGCTTGGTGTCACTGTGAAAAGGAATCTGTAAGACAAAAGAAAAACGGCTTTGCAAAATTCACGGCAGCATAGCTGCATAGAAAATCTCACGAATGAATAAGGCGACAGCTGCAGTTCAGATGCTAACGTATCCAGGAAGGAAGCTCATCAAATGTGCAGCGGTTCGGTCTCCAAATGCAATCTTGTGCGTGCTCGCTGAAAATTTCTCAGTAATCACACATGATTATAATACAGTGTTTATAATGAAAGGACGAAGAGTAAGAGGCAGCCGTTAGGAGGAGGAGAATGAGGGGGAGAGATGAACTGCTAACCCTTCCCCTCATTTCCTTAGCGATAAGAGAACAGATAGATTCCTCTCTCTTCTCTTTGACGGATACATTTGAAATTTCACGAATCAAAAAAAAATCCTTGGAAGGTATCCTTGTAAGACATCACCGGAATGCTTCCAGCGTGGACAATTATGCCCAGTTTCAAGATGGCACAGTGCTATGACGTGTTTAAAAAAAATATGCTGCCCGACGCTTTCCGCTTTCGAATTTCTTATTCACGGAAGAGCTTTGAAGGATACTCAGGTGAGATTACAGAGAATTGTGGGAGAGGAGAAGGGGGCGGGAGGGGGGAGGAGAGAGGCGAATAAGGGAGTAAACATGCAATGCTACTAAAGATAAAAACCAAGAATTGAGATACGTTTACATTTCGACATTCTCTCTGTCGAAAATCGGCATTTCCCCAGCGTATTCATTACGTTTCTCCGTTACCAAACACTCAAGGCTGAAGTTACCGCAGTCATCGGGGAAATAATGAAAAGTAAACATGAAGCGGCCGCACGCTTCTTTTTTTTTTTTTTAAAACGAGAGCTGTGCATTTTGATTGTGAGCTAAAAAGGGCCTCTAGCTACCTCCTCGCAACTATACAAGACTGATGCACGTTCCTTTTTTTTAAGAAAAAAAATTGTCTTACGGGTGAGTTTTTTTTCTCATCCTTTTTCACAACTTTCTCTTCGGTAGATTTGCTTATTATTCCTAGAAATCGGCTGCACCCCGCATTACTATCAAGAAATGTCAGCGCTGAGAAAAAAGACGTGCATCGAGAGTGAAAAGACTTCCGCTGAGAAAAAAAGACTTTCACTGATGATCGAGAGTGAGTGTCTGCTAAAAAGTGACCAGTTACGGATGACTATAACGTGAGAGATTTGCCTCCTAATGCACCAAAAATGCTAAGCAGAATCGCAAAGGTGCACGTTTAAAAAATGCCCTTCTAGGAGAGAAAACGACTGAAGCTGTAAGAAAATAAAAATCAAAAGAAAAAACGTAAGTACATTCGATGAATCCCATACTGGTTGATTGTATACATCCTCATCGAAGAACTGCCTCTCCCAATCGACTCTGAAAGCATTACACCGGTCAGCTGCATACTCAGCTCTATCTCATTTCTGCACGGGTATTTGTCACGCAGCGCGAACCAGAATCACAGTTTGAAATACTGGCTGTAACAGTGTCGACTGTGTTCCCACAACTGCTTACAAAATTCCCATAACTATACACGTCCCAAAACCGTATGTGGATGTCAAAACTGTATATACGTGGATGTCTTGGATGTCAAAACTGTATGATTTTCATGGATGTCTCGCGAGGAATTGCGAGATAATATATGATAAATATAAGTTCGGAAATTATGAAGTCACTTTGTTGCTGACGAGCATCACTTGCCAGCAATAAAATGATATCCTCTCGATATTTCCACAGCTTGCGGTATCACCACAAATACAAACAAGCAATGACTAAACAGAGTGAATCCTCGTTACGCAAACTTCAAAAATTCATGCAAATGCGCGTTGAGAAATAAAAGCTGGATTCTGGTGCATTACTTAAAGTTGATAGGAAGAAGCAGATTTGCGAAAGAAGGATAAACATTATGTAAAGTTATTCTAAACGCTTGGTGTTTTGACCAGTTCCGTTGTGTGACCAAGGAAAGATGCATGTATGCGCGTCAAGCACATGCCTCCTCATTGTGCTGCGCTCGCTTAATGCGTCCAAACGTCGAATAAACGACATTTATTACCGCGCGATTGTGTTCCTCACCGAAAATATAACTGAATATTTCCTGGAGTTTCACTATAACATTATTATGAAGAACAGCCTCCAAAAAAATATTTGCAAGCGGCCTTTAAATCAAAACCGCGTTTTCGGAAAAATCAAACACCGAAAATTTTTGTTTTGATGGGCGTCCGATGAATGCAGACTCGAACCGCACAGAAGGTCACCCTGGTGAACGCCTAAAACGCAGCCAAATCTGACAGAACGATGCATAACCAGCCAAACAATAACCATGATGGTTATTAAGGAAAACATGGAACAAATTTCATCAGGAAGTCAGAAACACGCCAAGAGGTTTGCCCAATGCGCTTTACAATCTAGTTCACAGACCGGCCAATTCTTTAAGCTGAAACTGAGGCCGCGATATGCCGAGAAAAAAATTTAAAAAAAAGTAGAAAGAAAAAGACAGGAGGAACAAAGATAGAAAAAGAAATGAGGCTGCAAACCAATGCAGCTGTAAGCTCATGCGTGACCAAATAGGACTGAAGGGCGACGATGAGGACCGGGGGGAATGGGGGGAGGGGCAGTATTAAAGTCATCTACGAAGACAGTGCATTCAGATTTGAACGGAATAAAAGGTTATAAAAATGCTCTATTAGAACAGCTTTTAGCAGTTCTCAACTGTTTTAGAACCAGATTATTCATAAATATGCTTAAATACAGCAACTTTAGACGTCTATACTTCCACTCGACTCCGGCAGATCAAAGCGACATCTTTTTTTTGACTTCCTGCGTTTTAACTTTTTCTGATACGAATGCTTTCCCTTGTAGCGTCCTAGCGGCAACACTCACATATCAAGTAAACTGAAAGAATTCGTTTCAAAATTTAACACGAGGAAAGGAAGTCAATCTACGATGAATTGTAATCTTCATTAACAAATTTCACAGCTCTAGACTAAATGCTTCCCAAGTCGAACCAAACACATCGATCGGCGTGCACACATAAATTCCGGTGGTACATACAAGAATTTCTGACCGGGCCAATAAAGGGGATGGTCGTGAATCTTCATCTACTAAATTTTTTGTTTTCCTCAAATTCAGTTTCTTAAATTTAGGAACAACGGAATAATTGTTGCAAAGGACGCCAAAGTTCGAAGAGAATTGCCTTCCAAAATCAGCTTATCCAATGCTTTAACAATCTCAAAGTTGGAAGAAGGGCGCATTCTCTCGCGCACATGTGCACATATCGCGGCTGCACAACGTGCTTTGCAGAACGTTCATAAAAAGAGCTCGCTGCTCTTTCATTAGATCTGCACAAGACCGGGCGCATTTCAAAGTGCAACAAACCTTGTCTCAGGCAATGGAATATCCATTGAGTTGACGAAATGGCCATCAGTTGACGTAGGTGAGTAGGCAGCACCTATACCGCCCGACGTACGCCCTCCCTGCGCCGACGCCGAAGAGGCCGATAACCGCCATCGTGCCGATCCCGAAGCCATTAACGACCGTCTCAAAATAAAACCTGTACTCTTTCGCTTTGTAAAGCGAAAATAGGCCATCTAGACATTCTGGATCCGCATCTTATAAAAACCACTTTACGCTGCAAACCTGGGAAGATATTTGGTATAACAAAAGAGGATTTTTAACATACTAACAAACATTTGCTGGTTACCGTCGGTATGTGCAAAATAATATGCGAATTTTGGCTGCTCATGGAGAGGTTTCCCTTTGCACAACGCAAAATTCAAGTCTTCAAGTGAGTACAACAACGTGAAATGGCGGCCGATTATTATTAGCCGATAACTTTCATGTACGCTGTAAGTATGGTCTGCGCATTATATAAACGATAGGGGAGCACAGCTGTGGAGTTATAAATACACCGACCCTTGTTAAAGACCAGACCAATTTATGCCAGAATATTTATATTCTGACGTGCAATTATCTTGATATGCGGTTTGGTAGAAATTTTTTTGAAAATTTTTAGAAAATCTGGGGATGCCCCAGGATAAAACGTATGAAAAACCCAAATTTGTAAAAAAATAAACGTACAAAAATAACAGCAGAAAGGTGGGAAGCGCAAACAACTGAAATGAAACAAAGTTTAAATTTCTGCTCCTCATAATAGTGCTAATTAAAAGAAACAATTTCTGAGCTGTTAAAAGCGTTAAGCGCTCAGGAAACAATAATTTTCGGCTATCGCATCTAACCGGGTCTTTAGAATGGGAGAATTATAAGAGAGGATTTTAAAAATCATTGACTTCTATCCATCGGGGTTTTGTTCACGGGGTGCGCATACTGCCGAGAGGGTGCATCTGCACGAAAACTTTAAACAACGCGGAAGATGGAAATGATGACGAATATGTGACGTTACATTTGGGAGATGGTGAAACCATCGCTGATGTACTGCCTATGCTAAATGTGACCCCTTTTATTTGCTCAACTGAAGCTCCACCCCTCCCCCCGGTTTTCTCTTGATTCCAGTACCGCGAACGATGTAAGTCCTCCTTCGTGCACAATCCTCCGGGGGTCCGGGCTTATAATCTGACAAATACTGCAGTACATACCGCCAAACATGACCTTTAAATCTATGAAAAGCGAGATTCAAACGATCAGATTTTGTTAAATTTAAACGAAGACAGTTTAGGCGTTCTCACCAACTTCAGCCATATCTTGTCCTTTCCGGGCGCCAGGCTGTGGTTAAAAATGATCGACAGTGGTATTTCTGCCTTTTTATTTGTTCGCCTCTATATGCAACGTATTTCGAGCGTCCGTCGCATGCATATTAAAAATTTATAAACAGTGCTTTCTGTTAAACGCATAACAAAGCGAACGATGAGCGATAAGTTCTAGCCCATTTCCCCTCATTATTTTGGCTTTACTTTCCACCCGGTTCTGCCTCGCCTTCGAACTGCTTACGACTCCTCCTTCGATCAGCTGCCTTCCCCTTTGCATTGTTCGTGCATGCCTGTTTGATCCGCTCTCCAGTTCTCAAAAAATTCGATTTGGTGAGCACTAGTCCAAGTGTAAGCAAATATTGTTTTAAATACCAGTTAGCATGTACAGTGCCATTATACTCCGAAAGGGGTGGCTACAGTTTGCGTTATCCCTCTCTTCCACTTCCCTTCTTCTCCAAATTGACCCTTCGGCGGGAGGTTATGCGTGCAGTGAACAAAACAGTACACGTGGATGAATGCACAATGAATAAATAGCATTCCATTTATGCGACGTGCATAAACCAGTACAAATGGCATGCGTGGTACAGGTGACAACGCAAGACGCCAATTTTACGAGACGGATTCAAAACAGAATATGAGCCAAAAAAATTCGAAACATGATGAGCGAATACAAAAGCTTGAAACGACACCTTATTAGTTCTAATTTCGTCCATTCTGCAAATTGCGTAAAGGAATTCTTTAAGCAGTAGGAAGAGAAAGATGTGCCATTTAAAGTTAAATTCATTTCGGATGGATATTTAGCCGAAATTTATGTAGTACATACGGAGCAGAGGAAGGAGGAAAGAGATGGAAGATAAGCAAAATATAATTAAGTAAATCACCTTTGCTTGTTGTGACTGACGATCAGTTTGATGATTAGCAAAGCGCCTGCAATGAAAAGCGCACTTGTAAAGATGGCCAGCATATGGAATGAAGTGCGCACTTGTGGTACAGCTTTCGATGTCAACTGTGTCAGAGGATGCCTGCTTGTCCACTGCGTCGTAGTCAACGTTGTGCTTACTGTGCTGCTATAAACAGGTCGGCTATAACCTCTACAACGTTGCATCAACAAAAAAAATAAGAAAGAGGTGAATCGGTATCATTTAATGCGCTTTGTGAGCAAAGAGTCGCAAATGTTCACTAGTGAAACAAACGTATGTCTCTGCTTGAATGCGAATCATAGTGAGTTCAAGAAAAGCACTTTGGATGCGCCACCATCCAATGTTACATTTTTCTCTATCGATGTGAGTTCAAGTGAGTAGGAAATAACGGCTAGAAGGAAGGTACGCATCGATAAACCTCTCAAAAGAGGCCGACGAATCTCCTCTGGAGTACTGCAAACGATGCGAAAAAACGTTTCCTAAATTTCAGAGGCAAAAAAGGGTAGGCGAAAGTTCTTTCATCGTGAAAAAAAAAAACATCCCCTGTGGAAGTCGCGTATGGACTCTAGAGATTAAGCAAATTCCGATGAAGACCCCTTTCCTGAACATTTCGAATATATGATCCTATCCGGTTCTGTTCTCCATCCGCCTATGCTCCTCTCTTCAGAAGAAAAACTATCTTTAGCGAAGAAAAAAAAAACAGAAAGGAAGATTAGCTTCCGAAGTTTTGAGTCAGCACGCGAAGTGGGGGATAGATTTGCACTTTAAGGTAGTTTTGAAAATTAACGATACAAAGATATGAATGCGAACCTGGGCGTAGCGATGGAAGCGGTAGTGGTATTGCCATCATCCGTTTCGTTATTTGCCGATGTGACGAGCAACAACTCTCTTGTAGCGTTCGCGATCACTGTTGCAGTCAGCCTTCTAACCTCTTCTACAACGTCTTCTGTTGCCATCTCTGAACGTTCGCCTTGCATCTGTTAAATGCAGCGTTCAGAATGTGATATGCGTTACCTTCACGTTCCAAACCACTAACTACACCGCCTTCCCACCTGATGTCGACTATGTAGCCGCTAAGTACAATGATGCTTCTCAAATCAAGTGCTGATGAACTTTCCCTAATGCAAGCAAACACTTTTCAGCACAAAGTAACCGAATGGATGACCATGTACGACAGCGAAGAATCGTTTCCTCTAAAACCTTAACGATTGACATTTTTAAAATCTTCTCATGTATTTACGCATGTTTAGTTTTTGCACTATCCCCTTAATTTCGCCACAGATGGGGGAATCAGGCTGCCTCCCCCATTAAAAATCCCCACTTTAGTTATTCAATGCCGTCCAGGCGATGTACTATATTAGCAACTAGCATGACGGCAGCGTGTCTCTTCTGATGCGATCAAATCACCAAATCAGAAACGACTACCTCTGCCAGCGTTTTCATAAACCATAACTTGAAGTAGTTGAGCAAGATGCACTTGCTCCTGTGAGTGTAGTCCACAAAAACAACAAATCCTAATTTCGAGCTTTTATTAGGCGCAATATACACCAAGCAGTGCTTTTTGGAATAAAGGAATGCCATTGAACAGCAACCTCGAAGCAAACGAACGACGCCAACCTCAACGACAAAAGCGCTGTCCTCTACTGAGGGGCGGCCATTAAAAATCGAGATAAAGCATACGAAATGAGAAAAAAGATTCTATAAATGGTTGCAGGCATCAACAAATATACTGCGAGCGGCGAAACGACACAACAAAAAAATGAACAACTCGTCACCGCAATCCGCGCTCACCATATTCTATCAACTATTTATCACTTCAAGAAGGCTCTTTCCAGTTTTTCACATCTAATAAAAGAACGCGCTCCTCAAAACTAACAAATACACTAAACATTGACTGCCTACAAACTGTGTTTTCCGTTGAAGTTTGTTGTGCTCGAGCACTTACGCACTCAACTGGCAGTTCGTTCCGGTTCGGAGTGCAATCTGGTCGCGTAAATACTACTCATGTTCTCTCCACGCAATAATCATTGAGTGAACAAGCATGAGGATGTAAAAGATGACTCGAATAGTGAGCAATCAAACATGTTTTCTTCAAAACATCAAAATCGATGTCTTCCCACAACCATCAGTTGTTGCGAAAGCTATGCAAGCCCTTACAGTGGCCGTTTTTGCGCACGAACAATTCCCTTCCCGTTGGTAAAGGAGATAAAATATCATCCTTTGAAGCCGTAGTTCTCGTACAACTTGGAGTACGTTTCAGTTCTGCTTTAATCAGCACAGCTCATCGAATGATTTAAAAAATGAGAGGCTTGACCATATCAATAACTTCATAATGAAAAAAAAAACACCATAACATCGCGCTCGTAAAAGAACAACGCTCCCAACTAACTGACTCTGCCTGAGATTACCATAAATTAGCCTACCATCAACAAATTTAGGTATTGGTTACGACCTCAACTTTCAACCACACAAGCTTATGATTTCTTTAAAAAACTTTCAGTATTCACTCCCCATTTCTTATCCCCTTCTTTCCACACTCAGTCCGAAAATTAGTGCTTTGCAATTATTATTTTCAACAAGCATACCTCAAACGTGTTCAACATCACTGATGTTCATTACAAGTTCAAGTTCATTACAAAACATGAGAATCTCTCGCCAATGCGACAGGGGAACCTTGTATATAAGATTCTCCACCAACTGCAAAGTGAAGTTTTAAAGATTTCCAACATATGCACTGTTCTCATTAGTCCATCGTTTTCATCAGCGTCATGCATAAGACGCACACTTAGTGCTACTGAATTAACAATTTTCTGCAACCATGTTCTGAGACTGATCGCTCATCGTTCGGCTCTAGGGACAAATCCTCCACAGAATATTTCTTACGTTCAAATTTACTCGTTACAGAATATAGTTGTAGGCAAGCAATTTTGCATAAAGCAAAACAAAAAAGAAATAAACGAAAAGTGAGTGTGCTAAAATATTCGACCATCGCTCAGTTTCATTTCAGCGCATCAGTGAAATCGGACAAAGAATACAAAAAGCGTTGGAGAACACAATTACACTTTATGGTTCCACAAGCTTCAATCTCTCCCAAACAACCGATAGCATATTTCTACATACGTTTGCTTGGAGAGTTCCGGTTTCTGACCACTGATCTGAGTATGAACCTAAAAGATTCATGCAGCGCACACAAAAAAAAGCCAACGCAGTAAAGTAAAAACGATCACTAAACTGCAATACGAAGGCAAAATACGTACGATCCTATACTCCATGGTACTTACTATTCATGTGATGGAAGTGACATTTCTAGAAGTTTTACTCACCGCCATTTATTATGTTGTCTCGTCTTCAGAAATATTTTTGCGCCAGATAAATGTAACTGAAAGTTACAATTCTATATTGCACCTACCCACTCCGTCTATAGCAACGCGGCGTAACAGCTTGCAAAACAAGTTTTCCCCACAAGCAATCCCAACATAGTAGCGCCAGAGACACCTCAGAAATCGAACAGTATAGCATCGATCCCTCGGCCAATCGGCAATAGTTTGTGCAATAAAAAGATCCATAACAAACAGCACCCAGCACATTAAATAATAGTACAAATAAAAAAGGACAGTCGGGCAGGTGAGAACACAGTCGCCGAAGATAGCCGCAACACACTGGGAGCGTGAGCGATGTGCACGAAGCGTTCATTGTGGCTTAAGGTCCTTGCCAATGCGATAAGCGTGACTATTGTTCCAGTCAAATTTCACACCCGTCACTGGCAACTGACGTCGCAACGCCTTGAACGTCGTCGAAGACATTTGCTGGTAGTTGTCTTGCACAGCGTCCTGCAATTTAATCTATTTCATTCTCTGCTAGCGCATCTAGTGACTTCAACACTGTATTGCTACTGCAAACGACGCTCAGTAACATACACAAAAACATCGTTACACACAGTTGTAGTGCACTTTCGAATGCAACTCAGTACGAACTGCTGTACTTTTTAACATCATTGCGGTGTGCACGTTGTGATATGACGCAATGACACGTCGCAAAGCAGACGGCAGAATAAAAAGGCAAAGCCGGTTTTGCTTCCCACTGCCCACAATAGGTCGCTGTTATTCATGACTGCATCACAGCCAGTGGCCACATATGCGTGGGTTTCGAATCAATTACCAAGTTGCAATACATAGCATAAACTAAACCCACCAATGTGGCGTTTCAAAGTCGCCACATAACCTCTAACCCGAAGGAAGCAAAATAATGAAAAGGACGTTGCCAAAGAGAATGTAAACCAAGCTGAAGACACCGCCTCGCCAGAACACCTACCACAAATTGCTTTATCACCCTTTCGTACTCGCTCCCCTCCCCCCACCTCTCCGGTTCCTCCACTTTCCGGGCTTCTTCCGACCTGAATTTCCAGCTGCTTCAGTTTATGGCCTCATTTTCTTTTCACGTTGATTTCAATTCAGCTGCTGCCTAATCGTAAAATCCTGCAGGTACATGACCGCTTCCCTTTGTCCTAGATAGAAGGAGCAAGAATAAGCACAAGTATGAGTCCTGCTCAAGCCGCTTGAAGAAAATTAAATTTTCTGAACGGGAAAGAAACAAGATAAAGCAGGCGAAATTGGAATGAAAACGCGAGCGTGACGAGAAGCACATGACCGCAACATGAAGAACGCTCACTGTTGCTATGGTATTGGTGAACATGAAAATGCATAAAAAGGTCACCTCATACTTCGACTCCTCCTCCCAGATCACCTTAAAGACGTCCTTCGACGTCTGCGTGCAGTCTGCCTGCAACGAATCTCTCTAAATACAAACACTGCTCACCACGCAATACGCAATTTAGTGACACTCACACGGGCCTGAATGGTCATATACTGATGACAGTAGATAGTAGTCATTTTCGAGAATGATCTAAATCAGAGCTGATCCCGAGAGCTAGGAACGGCATCTCTTTTCCGGACTAGGAATCAAAAAAGGATAAGAATGTTTGCAGATTAAACGGACCGAAACGTTGACTTTAGCAGTGATCTCCTTAGTTGAAACGAGCTGTACGTTTCCATCTTCGTAGTAGTGCACCTGGACCTTCAGCAACCCTTTCAGCTCCTGCTGACCTGATTTGTTGCCTCCTACCGGGATCGTCCACTGAGAACGCCAACGACCATTCCTCAAAAACAATCATTCGCAAACGCACCAACTCAACTGCCGTACCACTGCGTTTCCGTTTAGGAATCAACTACTACATCAAATGAAAAACGAACAATAATCAATGAACGATCAGGAAAACCATCAATAAAAGTCTGAGATAAAAATGACAAACACAAATCGGATTTTTGCGAACTTCTCAAGCAGTGTGGGCACTTTAGCTGTAATGACAATGCTGAATTTGGACTCATCCAAATTTCACGTTACGCGAGTCAGTGCGCATGAACTCTGTCACAGTTCACTGCCACAAAAGTTATATATATATATGTACATATATACATATACATATATATATATAGTTGTAGGCAAGCAATTTTGCATAAAGCAAAACAAAAAAGAAATAAACGAAAAGTGAGTGTGCTAAAATATTCGACCATCGCTCAGTTTCATTTCAGCGCATCAGTGAAATCGGACAAAGAATACAAAAAGCGTTGGAGAACACAATTACACTTTATGGTTCCACAAGCTTCAATCTCTCCCAAACAACCGATAGCATATTTCTACATACGTTTGCTTGGAGAGTTCCGGTTTCTGACCACTGATCTGAGTATGAACCTAAAAGATTCATGCAGCGCACACAAAAAAAAGCCAACGCAGTAAAGTAAAAACGATCACTAAACTGCAATACGAAGGCAATTTACGTACGATCCTATACTCCATGGTACTTACTATTCATGTGATGGAAGTGACATTTCTAGAAGTTTTACTCACCGCCATTTATTATGTTGTCTCGTCTTCAGAAATATTTTTGCGCCAGATAAATGTAACTGAAAGTTACAATTCTATATTGCACCTACCCACTCCGTCTATAGCAACGCGGCGTAACAGCTTGCAAAACAAGTTTTCCCCACAAGCAATCCCAACATAGTAGCGCCAGAGACACCTCAGAAATCGAACAGTATAGCATCGATCCCTCGGCCAATCGGCAATAGTTTGTGCAATAAAAAGATCCATAACAAACAGCACCCAGCACATTAAATAATAGTACAAATAAAAAAGGACAGTCGGGCAGGTGAGAACACAGTCGCCGAAGATAGCCGCAACACACTGGGAGCGTGAGCGATGTGCACGAAGCGTTCATTGTGGCTTAAGGTCCTTGCCAATGCGATAAGCGTGACTATTGTTCCAGTCAAATTTCACACCCGTCACTGGCAACTGACGTCGCAACGCCTTGAACGTCGTCGAAGACATTTGCTGGTAGTTGTCTTGCACAGCGTCCTGCAATTTAATCTATTTCATTCTCTGCTAGCGCATCTAGTGACTTCAACACTGTATTGCTACTGCAAACGACGCTCAGTAACATACACAAAAACATCGTTACACACTGTTGTAGTGCACTTTCGAATGCAACTCAGTACGAACTGCTGTACTTTTTAACATCATTGCGGTGTGCACGTTGTGATATGACGCAATGACACGTCGCAAAGCAGACGGCAGAATAAAAAGGCAAAGCCGGTTTTGCTTCCCACTGCCCACAATAGGTCGCTGTTATTCATGACTGCATCACAGCCAGTGGCCACATATGCGTGGGTTTCGAATCAATTACCAAGTTGCAATACATAGCATAAACTAAACCCACCAATGTGGCGTTTCAAAGTCGCCACATAACCTCTAACCCGAAGGAAGCAAAATAATGAAAAGGACGTTGCCAAAGAGAATGTAAACCAAGCTGAAGACACCGCCTCGCCAGAACACCTACCACAAATTGCTTTATCACCCTTTCGTACTCGCTCCCCTCCCCCCACCTCTCCGGTTCCTCCACTTTCCGGGCTTCTTCCGACCTGAATTTCCAGCTGCTTCAGTTTATGGCCTCATTTTCTTTTCACGTTGATTTCAATTCAGCTGCTGCCTAATCGTAAAATCCTGCAGGTACATGACCGCTTCCCTTTGTCCTAGATAGAAGGAGCAAGAATAAGCACAAGTATGAGTCCTGCTCAAGCCGTTTGAAGAAAATTAAATTTTCTGAACGGGAAAGAAACAAGATAAAGCAGGCGAAATTGGAATGAAAACGCGAGCGTGACGAGAAGCACATGACCGCAACATGAAGAACGCTCACTGTTGCTATGGTATTGGTGAACATGAAAATGCATAAAAAGGTCACCTCATACTTCGACTCCTCCTCCCAGATCACCTTAAAGACGTCCTTCGACGTCTGCGTGCAGTCTGCCTGCAACGAATCTCTCTAAATACAAACACTGCTCACCACGCAATACGCAATTTAGTGACACTCACACGGGCCTGAATGGTCATATACTGATGACAGTAGATAGTAGTCATTTTCGAGAATGATCTAAATCAGAGCTGATCCCGAGAGCTAGGAACGGCATCTCTTTTCCGGACTAGGAATCAAAAAAGGATAAGAATGTTTGGAGATTAAACGGACCGAAACGTTGACTTTAGCAGTGATCTCCTTAGTTGAAACGAGCTGTACGTTTCCATCTTCGTAGTAGTGCACCTGGACCTTCAGCAACCCTTTCAGCTCCTGCTGACCTGATTTGTTGCCTCCTACCGGGATCGTCCACTGAGAACGCCAACGACCATTCCTCAAAAACAATCATTCGCAAACGCACCAACTCAACTGCCGTACCACTGCGTTTCCGTTTAGGAATCAACTACTACATCAAATGAAAAACGAACAATAATCAATGAACGATCAGGAAAACCATCAATAAAAGTCTGAGATAAAAATGACAAACACAAATCGGATTTTTGCGAACTTCTCAAGCAGTGTGGGCACTTTAGCTGTAATGACAATGCTGAATTTGGACTCATCCAAATTTCACGTTACGCGAGTCAGTGCGCATGAACTCTGTCACAGTTCACTGCCACAAAAGTTATATATATATATATGTACATATATACATATACATATATATACGTGTATATATATATGTATATATATATATACACACGTATATATATATATGTATATGTATATATACATATATAT
>JPKZ01000681.1:159847-170506 GCA_000803305.1 Toxocara canis
CAGCCAGCGGGTGGTTAACAACAGGCTAAAACAGCCAAAGGGATGGCTGTGCTCGGCGTGCGATAGCCTCAGTAACATCGAGACATCGCACTAAAGGCCCGAGCGGTAACATGCTAACGTGCATACATATATATATATATATATATACATATGTATATATGCACATGGGCGGCAATAGCTCAGTGGTAGAGCCCCGCTTCGCGTGCCGGGAGGCCCGGGTTCGATTCCCGGCTGCTTCCCACCATACACTGACAGCCCAGCCAGCGGGTGGTTAACAACAGGCTAAAACAGCCAAAGGGATGGCTGTGCTCGGCGTGCGATAGCCTCAGTAACATCGAGACATCGCACTAAAGGCCCGAGCGGTAACATGCTAACGTGCATACATATATATATATATATATATACATATGTATATATGCACATGGGCGGCAATAGCTCAGTGGTAGAGCCCCGCTTCGCGTGCCGGGAGGCCCGGGTTCGATTCCCGGCTGCTTCCCACCATACACTGACAGCCCAGCCAGCGGGTGGTTAACAACAGGCTAAAACAGCCAAAGGGATGGCTGTGCTCGGCGTGCGATAGCCTCAGTAACATCGAGACATCGCACTAAAGGCCCGAGCGGTAACATGCTAACGTGCATACATATATATATATATATATATACATATGTATATATGCACATGGGCGGCAATAGCTCAGTGGTAGAGCCCCGCTTCGCGTGCCGGGAGGCCCGGGTTCGATTCCCGGCTGCTTCCCACCATACACTGACAGCCCAGCCAGCGGGTGGTTAACAACAGGCTAAAACAGCCAAAGGGATGGCTGTGCTCGACGTGGGATTGCCTCAGTAACATCGAGACACCGCAGTGAAGGCCCGAGCGGTCGGGAAATCCCAATTTTCGGAGTGAAGGCGAGGGGGAGCGGGGAAGGGTTTAGAGGGATTAAGAGAACCCCGTCCCAGTTTTCCATCCTAGTAACCATTTCTGGCTGCTTCCTTCTCGATGCTCACCTACAGCAGAGCTCTGGGGTTGTGTTTTTTGGCGAAATCCCGAGGCGTAGCTCTATTCCACAGGATAAGGCACCAAAAAACGAAAACTAGCCAGAAATTCTTCGGCTGATAGCGATGACTTTCGATGCATAGAACCACCGTGTTGTTGTATGTGAATACGGTCGCTATACCCGTTTCTTGATAATGGCTCTCTATATACTTATCTGCTTCCTGAAATTGTTAGTCTTTTTAAAACTTAACCTCTGCCTCACACCTCCCGTAATGATACATGCTTTTAGAGAATTCCCAACAAACGTTCGAACCAGTAACAACAGGACCACTTGTAACTGAACAGTTGCTGCCCCTTCCCAAACTCCCTCAAAGTTTTGAGCTCCGGCTACGGATAATGGGCAACCATGGCCGACCTACGATGGTCGAAGGCGACTAAATAGGCGCCGTTATCCATTTACAAAACCTAGCAAACGGGTGGTAAAATTCCATTGTTGAAGGCCAGGATAATGATAGGTGCTTAAATACGCAATAAATTCTCATGTTCAGATTCGCTGCAAATTGCTAATATAATTTTGACTTGCACTTCAACTGCTGCTATTATTAAGACAAGAGGATTTCCCTCACTGTTTTCACCGTCTTTTTCAGGGAATCTGCATCCAATTTGAGCAATCACTGTGTAGGCAGAACATGACACAACCAAATAACAACCTTATTTTAAATATACGAAGACGCCAATGCCCACAAACATATTTATTCCCACCTGCAATCGTCCAGTGTGCTGGAAATAGATAATTTTATCAACTGAGAAAAACTGTTTCAGTGATACTGTATCACGATATGTGAGCACTATGCGTCATAATTAAAAGAAATAAATAAGTTTTCGCAATACTACCAACAAAACGTAGCGGCAAGGCCATCATATATTATACGCCGTCTTCTAAAACAGAAGTACCTTCAACGAGGTGGTCGCCCGAAAAAAAAAAGAAAAAAACTTCTGAAGGTACCTCCTGAAGCGCTTTTCGCCATAACTCCATACTGACATCACTGGTATTCTCCGACTGGATATCAGTGGCTTCTTTACGCAAATGGTCGTATTTGAATGTCTTGCGCGATTTTGGATCCGCGAAACGACCGTTTGGCAACTCATTGAATGGCGTGATCAGTGTCTCAAATTTTTCGATTAAAACGGCCAATTTTTAAAGACTCTTCCCTAACAAGCCTTTCCCTTTCCTCCTGACAGCCTATAAATCAAACATATAAAGATCTGGAAGTTACGATCAATAACAACCTCACACTCTACGACCACATCTCCAACACTGCAAAAAAGGAATTGCAAGTGCTCCCCTAGTTCTGCGAGCATTCTCTTTCAGAGATATAAGTGTGCTTACTAATTATTCACAGCCAGCGTTCGCCCATTCCTCGAGTACGCCAGAACAGTGTGATCTCCTTCCAATTCTAGCAGTGATAATCATTATCCAAATTTAATTGAAGACGTTCAATGACGCTCCACCCTTCGATTACTCAGAGGGGGATATGCTCGATCAATTGTGACTCCTAACGATATACAAAGAGTTAACGCTCTAGGCTTACAGACGCTTGTGCTGCGTTGCTTCTACTTTGATCTCTGTATGACGTATGATGCAGTTCTTAGAAATATCGACATCCCCTTTCATGAATTCTTCGAACTGTCCCGGGAAATTGGCTGCACTCGCTCGACATTTCCCTTGAAGCTTACTGTTAACAGGTGTAGAGTGAACATATTCAAGCACTTTTTCTCAAACAGGGTAATAAACGCTTGGAATTCCATAGCGGACGAAACTGCAAAAGCAAAATCATTACAGATCTTTGCAAAGAAAATCGCTTCGTTATCACCCCAAACACTCGGTTTCTAATCTCGAATAAGCGTATAAACACTGCCTGACCTATTTTTCCCGTCGCTATTCTTGCTTTGCATGATTTCACTTTAACTGATATGTTGACACATTGCTTTGCTTTGTCTTCAATGCTGACCGACTTTTGAAATTTTTAAAAACTTCATTATTTGTTTTTTTAAAATTTGTTTTCTCATTAGCTCTCCTCTTCTTCACTTATACAGTATTATATGCAGTCCGCTTTACGACTTTTATTGTTACTTTGTATATTGCAAATATGCACTTTTTCAAGTCTTTATCAAGTTATAAAGCGCTTTTAACCGTTCCAAACTTTGCTTTGCTTGTATACTTGTCTTCTTCCTTATTGGTCTCTGGCGGTTCATTCGCTGGATGGCATACTTGCCTTTGCACATTATGCCGTTTATAGTATGTGTTTCCTGCTTATGTATGCGAATAAACTCAATCACGAAGGGAAGCAAGGGAAGATGGCAAAACAACTTCTGCCCTCTCTTAGCTTGCCTGCCTCTACAAGCCATCTAATCGATTAACGATAGCTGTTCCATGCCCGCAATATGTACGTTTGCGAAACATTGTCAGATGACGAAATAAACGCGGTTAACGCCTCATAATACACTCATTTCGGTCGGCTGAGGCATGTATACTATTCCGCCTTACACAGTAACAGTTCTGCTCTCACTGCGGTGTTATCCACTCATCACATCTACTGTGTTATGTCTACAACGAGACAAAATGCAAAACAGTCACGTTGATAAAGCATATTCCAGGAAATTAAACTATGGGTGGCTGGAGCTCCCCTAGTGGATGATATTTCACCAGCCAGTACATTAAGTAACCTTGAAAACGAACCGGCTTGTCGACCCCGTCGAGTTTAACTGCCATGAACTGCTCCTTGTTGTACTGTGCGAACGCACCTGCACAACCCTCCTTGAGTAACACATCGTTATTAAGTAGCATACGAACGTCATTGAACACCTAGAACGAAATTTCATACAGCCTCGCAGCACTCCACTTAACCACAGATCACCTTCACGTGCCACAAGTTGCCGACCCCCTTACAAACACAAATTCCGTTGCTTCGATTGGCAATTTACTCTCCTTCTTCGATTTTGCTCTCTTTGAGTTTTGTCTTTCGCGCGACATGGCGGCCACAGCTCCAAACGCATAACCGTCGTTTCAAATACCGTGCTACTATGCTCCGTTTTTTAATTTTTATTAAATTGTTGTAGAACCAATATTATTACTTAGTGGATGGGTTCGGCACCTATTAGTCCCTGTACGCATTTCAGCATTATCCTTTTGCTCGTATACCTCAGTTCACGCTCAGGTCGGTTATGCTAAAGACCACTGTTTGGCACAACTGTTTTAAATGTGCAAAATATGGCTGGGTAAAACAGTGCGATTAACGTCAACCGAAAACGTCAACAAGAGGACCACGTCTGTACCTAGCATAACGTGCACTCCGTACAATGTACATTCTCAACCTTTTGCTGGAGTAGGTTTTTAGCTGTGCCCTACTGGATATGCAAGAGCCGCAAATGAATAATTTAAGAAAAAATATTGCTGCGTCACATAGCAGTACTCAGTTTACTGGGCAAACAACGTGTGCTTAAAATGTGATCAACATGCATCAGATCTGTAAATCGTAACTAAACTGTTCGCAAAAGCGCAAGAAGGCAAACAAAACCGAATGGACTAGAAAATAATGCTATCGGCTGCCTCTAAACTATCCAAGTGATACCTCACACCACCCACTCCACCTGAACGAACAGCAGACCTTAAATGAGCGAATAACGAAAGAATCGAGTGGATACACGTCCTCATCGTGCATTGCAAAAGCACTTAAGTGATCCACGTTGTAAAATAAAAAGAAAAAACCTCATTAAATTCTCCAGGAGGAGCGTGCAAAAGGAACCCCGATACTATTCGAACCTTGTCGTTATCTGGTAACTCTTCGGCCGCCATAACCACCTTTTGTTCTCACTGCAAAGCCGCATTGAAATACACACGAAACAACGCGTTGATTGGATGAGGCGTCAAACGTTTTTGAGCAGTATCCATAATATAGCAGACAAGCGTATCAAAACAAGGGAGTTTTGCAAATTGTTCAACAGTAATGCGAAATTCGTGCGCTTTTAGCATTTGCAGCGCACCGAAAACACTTTCTTCATAGACTACGAATGTAGCTTTCTTGGCCCAAAACTAGTTGGGAGTAAAACGTGAACAGAGAAACAGACTCGCTGATTAAATCCGGAAATAGTAATCTACGGACACTCGGAAACTCACTGGAAGGAAGGGTAAGGGGGAGGCCAGAGGGACTTGACACTCATGCGCGATTAACCATCATAATTTTGCTAATAGCAGTCGCCGCACCAAAGTAAACCGATGACGAGAGTTGACGACCCCCAACAAGGAATTCAGAGGGGAGTTTAGTTAGTTTACCCGATTCTACGTCCGAACTTATCCACTGCAAAAGAGTTGAACGTGGCAAACGAGTGCGGCATTCGCTCCAAGACTTTGGCAAAACGCAAAGTTTACGCTTTGTTTTTTGTGGATGATAATGACACTCTATTTCAGCAGCGACAACGACACATGATACTGTCGAAATCCATGAGAAACTCAACTGAATCGATCAACAATCGACGAAGTTATAGTGGTTTTTAACTGCAGGAAAATAAACAATGAGGTTTTACAGAACAACTTTGCAATACTATCATCATCGTATTAAATCGATTTTTGCAATCGTACAGCTCCTGTTTAACGAGAATAGTGCTCCAACCTCTAGCTCTATGAAGAAGTGGTATGAACGCCGGGACTGTATCCATATCCCAATTAGTTTCATATGCATTTTTCGAGCAAGGATAGGAAGGGAAACTTGAAGCGCCGATTTCAACCATATTTTGTAGGTGCAAACGCCTCGATCAGGAGATCACAAATCACCCCTATTGTAGGCGTTTATCGATAATGCGTAACCGCTTATTAGTAAACTTAATTGTGAAGGCTGTAATTGGTATCCCCGATCGCCTAGAAGAGGACCGTAGCGCGGTAGAAGTGGTGTAAATACACGACAGCAACGTCGGCGATTCACATCAGCGTAACGTCGTCACTTGCTCTTTTCGTACCAGGACGAGTTTGTGCTTTTACTTTCTTCACTTTTTTACTTCCTCACTACTTTTGTTTTACTTCAATACTTCTTTATTTTATTCATGTTTATCCAATATTATCGATTTCACAAACGAAGCACTTTTAGCGACGTCGAAAGGAACAGCAGGTGCGGCTGCAGCGATCGGTGAGGAGGTTTTTGCAGATTATGGATGCTGAATGAAATGACTAGAAAAGAAGAACGGTTCTTCGATAGGGATCACGCTTCAACTGCCGATGTGAAGGTTCCAGGCAACGTCCCCTTGTAAGAAAGCTTCGTACGAAATGGTAACAATAAATGCAAAGGTCAAGCTAGTGACGGCATCTGAACTGCAGCCGACGTGGACGTTAAATCTATTCAGGATAGAATATCTCGCGAAATCAGAAGGATAAGCCAGCTACATACATGGAGGGGGCAGATAATGTCGGGTGCAACGAGAAATGAGAAGCTGACAGTTGAATGTACGACAGATACCGAGAGGCTCATGATAGTTAGGAGCATGTAATAACAAGGGTATTACTATGATGAGCATCTCGACGCATCTTTGAAGTTCCGAAGAAATCATCAAACCAGCAGTCCTTTTTGGGAAAAAATGGGAATATCGATTCCAGACTTCGATCTGTAAAAATCTCTAGAAGTTTGCAATCTGTAAAACTTCGATCTGTAATAAATCTCTTAAAAAGTTTGCAGATAACTCGTTACGCATTAACGGTGTGCAAAGGGTAATTATAATTAGCGTCGACGTTTCGTTTCCCTCTTCCTACTAGGTACCATACACAGGGATATAGGCGCATCGGAGAAGAAAGCCAGCAGTCAAGGCCCCCACAGTTCGTGCTGGGTTAGATAGAAGGGGAGGAGGACACGTCTCCTGCGAGGACAGGAATTGGAAGATCAAATATCACTCCTCCCTTCCCTGCCAGCCGAAGGAGCTAAGGAGACCTTGTATTTTTACAAATCTGTTTCCCATAAGTTTGCAGATTTGTTGTGAATAGTGATGTTATTAACAGATCTTAAATGGTGACATGCTATACGATACTACACTACACTTCACTAGGCTATGCTGTTCCATAAGTATATCACGAGAAGCGACGGTGCAATACAGTTCGTTTCTGGCCATTCAGCATAGCAGAGGTGTACTGTTTTGGCCAAGAAAGACAGCACATTAAGGGTAGATTTCAAGGCAGAGATGCTGTACAGTGAAGGCAGCCTGTAACAGAAGATAGCAGAGATACAGCACGGAACACTTCAAGGATTAGCAAGCTTAAAAACTATTCAAAAGGTACATTAAAAAAGGGTTATCGGTGACCCAAGCAGCAGTGTCACTTGTTGTTGCTACATTTTGAAGTCAACATTGATTTTAAATAGTAGTGCGCAGAGTACCGTAAGTAAGTCTGAGGGTGGCTCTAACAGTGTAGTACAAATTTAATAACGACGGCAGTAGAACAGTAAAGATTTCATAGCGGTAGTAATAGTATGCCACAGGTACGGTGTGAGAGACGTCAAGAATACCAAAGCGAACTATCGTCGACCCCGCCGGAACGGGTAAATGATACTCATTCCCACCGTCAGTTGGGGGAGAAGATGGTTCTACGTGCTCCGGAGGATTGTGGAACCACAACCCCCCTCCTATAAAACACGTCATGCAACATAGAAACTTCAAAACTAGAAAATCATTACTTAATCTCTCCGTCACGAACAATGTTGAATCTTAGAGCAGTTGCGAACTCGTATCTGAAAGTCGTGCCGAAAAACCATCTAACGGCATCAAATAAAGCCCTCGAGTAATATGGTTAGGTCGAGGACTCCTGGGCATCCGCTACAAAGCCTTATCACTCAATCGCATCTAAGCATGCCCTAACTTTGGGGCATCCGAGTTAGCCATACCGTTTGGGGGTTCTGAACCTCGCTAACCTACTCGGGGTTTCACCGACACTGTGCGATATGCAATGTCCATATCCCAGATAGTAGTTCAGAATAGGGCAGGCAACTAATTACGGGCTCAAAAATGCTCCAGCTGCCGCGAGAAAACTTAATGAAAGTTAGGAATGGAAGAAAAAGCCTTACTAAAATACGATCATGTGGTACATTCATGATGGCGAGGTAGCGGCTGTTTAGAGTTATTTAACGAAACGTTGTGTAAACAGCCCTTCTGGATAGAATCATATTTTAGGTGATATATTCTCACGAAAGGAACCGCTAATGAAGAGTGAACAAAAATAAAACTATAGTTTAACCTTAAACGAATTTTACTTTAAACAACGCAAAAATAGATAAGAAGCTCTCATGATTTTTTTCGAGTTAACTCTTGGGTCTGTCCAATATTTATGGTTCGATGAAGGCGCTAATTCCGTAGATCACGCAAAGGATCGCCAAGTTTTGTTACCTGATTATCTAAGCCTCAGGTAGATTGGTGCTGCTTCGCTCTTTCTTCGAGGTGGGTTGGGGGGAGGGGTCGACATGAACCGGCAAAGGGATTTGTCAGCTTTGATTCCAGCCCTCCCCTGAACTTGGCTTTGATGGCAGCTATAGGTCCATGCTTCGAAAAATGTGGCTATGAACCCGAATTGGTTGGGGGAACCTTCCCGGGTTGACATAATTTTTTTCGAGTTATGACTTCAGTGATTCACCCATCAGACCAGCCAGTTCCTGCATCTTACCGCAGATAACGAATAAAATATAGTGTGCACGTACGTACTGCTGGAGAATTATGAGCGTGCATCCGTATCTGTGCTCTTGGGTAAGTTAACTTTGCAAAGGGCATTGTATATATGTATGTATTACTGGTTGGCAGTCAGGCAGTTTCAACCCTGGAACCACAGAACCTGCGAACTTTGGCAGGTATAACTTAAACACATGAACCCACTTTATGCCTAGTCCACTCTTCCGTGTAAGCCATGCCGATTCAAAGGGACTAGAAAACATGCATGTACTTCCACCGGTCGAAATGCACATTCGAGCGATTTGGTCAAGTAAAATTGCGATAGCCTTCGTTGGCGAGCAGACAATCAAAGCGAGAGGTCTGCTGAATGTCTCGAAAGAGCGTATTGCCTCGATCGCTTCCCGTTTCACAACGCGAAAAGAATTAATGCGCAAATGAAATGATCAACTACAGCCAGTCGTCACCGATTGCGAGGGCTCAACGTTAATTAATTATGATAAAAAGCGTTTGATTGCAAGAAATAAACGAAACGCGAAGAACACGCCAAGATTCGAGAAGTAAACGCTGAAATGCGTCTTGAACTAGAATATATAAGCGAAAAAAAAAATGGATAAGTGCTCTAACCACAGCAGAGAAAGACGATCACACTTTCAGCTAGTTTTCTGTCGATCAGGAATAATTTCATCGATGTTACAAGTTTTCCATGGATTACCTATTACAGAATTTTGGCAAGAAGTAAACGCAGAAATAGAAGAGCAAAAGCTTCCGTTAAATCAATATAAACACTAACCTTCATCTTGCATTCTTGGATCCCACTAAAACAGTTAAAGATGCATCTCACCAATTTGGGTGACTCTACTGCAGTCCCGCGCTTTTCTCAAGGACAGTTCTCATTCTCAGCATCACAAAGAAGTCGACCAAGAAACGGCACTAGCAACTTTCAAATAGGTGTGTGATGTTTCTATGGTTGAAAGGCAGAGTAGAACATCTTGTGTGCAGTTTTTCGAAATGACTGCACAAAGACACGTTTGTATCGTAGATCATTCCCAAACTTCCAGTGCTATTTCGAATGTCTCAAGTTTTTCTTGGTGACGTTTAGAAAGCCGTTGTCGGGTACTTGACCTTCTTGAGATTGGTTTTGCTGCACTTTGCCGACATCGTATGGGTGGCGCGAGTATGGAAGCTGGGTACCTATCCGCATACTTTACTAATTTGCCTTATCGGTTATGTGATTTGAGATCAGAAAATAAAGGAGGCAAGAAGCGATGGTATAAATAATTGTTGTCAATTTAAAGTATCAACTTTATGCTCACACGTCGTAAAACCTGTAGGAACCAATAGCAGTTCAATGCACTTACGTCGTGTAGAAACCTTTTTAATTTATAGGTTCGATCAGTCATTTTTTCTCTTTGGCGCATTGCTGTACTTTGGTTGCGTTTCAAAATATGACCAAATCGAGGTTTGCTTCTTCCCGTTCACCACCGCTCGCTCCTCCCTCTCCCACCCCCTTGTAATTTAAAAGTCCTGCTTACGGCTTTGTACGCAACTGACAACGCTTTAGACCTCAAATTTTATGGCCATACATTGGCGTTCGGTTGACCATGGTCAGCGAGAAATATCGATAGGGCTCATAGGCAAGGAAACAAATAAAACCAATGGATGTAGCAAAGTCGCGTGGAGAAACTCGGTAGAAACCAATTTGGCGGACTTTTTTTTAGTGAAAACACTAATAGGCTTAATTTCAAGTGCAAACGAAAACATGAACTTTTTATGGAATACACTCGCGACTGGGGCTGGACCTATAAAGGAAACAAACCAATGGATGTAGCAAAGTCGCGTGGAGAAACTCGGTAGAAACCAATTTGGCGGACTTTTTTTTAGTGAAAACACTAATATAATAAATTTCAAGTGCAAACGAAAACATGAACTTTTTATGGAATACACTCGCGACTGGGGCTGGACCTATGGGATTTG
>JPKZ01000681.1:171981-186355 GCA_000803305.1 Toxocara canis
AAGAGTGAAAAGAAGGGGACAATTCCCTCTCTCTCCCGCGTCGAAAGTGATCAAGCCATTGCTGCCAAAACGCCTTCCCCTTTCCTTATCCCTTTATCCTTACGTTGTGATGCCAATCACAGGTCACACTGATCCCACATCGTAAAAATTAAAGTATTGCTCTACTCCCTTTCCTATAACTTCCGAACAGTTTCGCCTAACTTTCCAAATTGCTGACTTCGTTCTCGTTTTCGTTCTTGAAATCCTTCATCACATTTTGTTTACCCCATTCCGTTGTCCACTTGTCTCTCACGTATTCCCGTTGTTGCCGATATTCTTTTGTCATTATGATAGAGGAGTGTCCGTTAATAAAAGTTGTCTCTAGGTTTTCAGACTTGTTATTGTAGTGGTTTAACCCCCGTTTGCAACAGTGCTCTTCCCGCACAAATTCCTCACTCGTTCTTAACACGAATGGATAATTTCCTCGACTTCTCGACGGTGTTGACGAATCGTCCGTCATATGAGTTAAAAGAGTGGCCAAAAAAAACGGGCACGAGGTGGTACAGAGATGAATAGAACAGCCAGGTAAGATGTTTGGGATGTTACTTCGGTCGTGCTTGTAAGCAGAGGCGTATGTCACTTTTTATGAGGATCGAAGTAAATCATAAATTATGGGCAGACATTGCGAAGCTGCGTTTTCAGTTAGAGATTTAACAAATTCTGTTTTCGGCACTCACAATGTTCGATTTATGAGCGAAATGGGGAAATCTTGAACATGAAATCGTTACTGTTCATATCGCTGTTATTTGCACGTGGCAGTTCGCTCATATCATAAAAAATTTAAAAAAAACAATGAAATTTATCTTCAGCAGTGGTATTCAGTCGTTTCAAAGCATGAACTCGTTGAATGGGAAAGAGTGATGCGAATTACTTTATAATATGATATGATATGAGTAATATGAGTAATATGAGTATTTATAGATGAAGATAGTGAGCGATTTGATGCCACAAATATATACTAGGAATATTCTCCACTGTGTGTCGTATCTGATTAGCAAGCGTGTAAATGATGTTTGCTTTGCGCGTTATCACCGTTCATATGACGACGGAGTACTCATCATTTGATAACATCTACTTTGCCTGTGGTCGCGTTTCGAGTATCACTTGTTTTACACCATCATTATCACACTGTCACCTTAACTGATCTGTTGTGATCCATTCCCGAATACCCGGAGGCTTTTGCAATAAGTGAAGACCCTCTTGCCCAGTCGTATCATCATCACTTTTTTTTTGAATAAAATGATTTCAGCGAAGAGATAACTTTACTGAAACCATTTACAGTTCTCACAAAATATCCTACTTGCCACAGCATTTACACAAATTATATATTGCAAACTGAATTTGCTGTTTTCAAAACAAAAAAAAATTGAAAGACCATATAAGTAAAATTTGTTTTGTATGAACAAACTGTTAGATATGTTCCGTTTTCGTTTTATATATCCCCACGACGACAAAAATGAAAATTCTCAAAGTGCTTCGTTTTAAAGTTGTAAAGTAGTTCTCCATGTTTTCGTGGAATGAAACATATAAGGAATATCTTGGCGATACGGGGATATTCATTGTCGCATAGAAGTCCCAAAAACATTAATGCAGTTGGAAGGGAGGAGGATAAAGATGGAGATTTTGGAAAAATAAGCTGTTTATGGCTCAAAATATAAGAAAATGATCTTTCATGGGAACCACAGTATAGAACAGTATACATTGCTACGATATTTCATATCGGAACCGATAAATCATAGTTTTCAGGTTAAAAAAAAATGAAGATAAAGAAGATTGAGAGGCAATCGGCATACAACAGCTGGTTTGCGCATCACTGTGAGCAACGCAATGTGATAATCACACTGGTTATTGTCTCATTCTTCACAATTGCTCCGGTCGGATATCATCTCGTCGTTCTCAATGTTCCCGAAAAGGTTGAAAACTAATGAATATTCTTTATTTTTCTTCCGCTCAGGAGGCTTCAGTACGTATAGGTAACGAAGAAATAATGAATACACACTGTGAAAAAATGAAGTTGACGAGATTTTGCTGCAAATACAAATAGGATTTCAGTGATCATTTCATAGCTTGATAGATCAGCATCTGATAGACTAGACTGTAGTGATATCATGTACCGTTTATCGTCTAGGCATGCATAAGATTGACAGTGGGCGCGAACACTAACTGCTAAAATGCTGCCGACCAATCGCCTACGAACAATAGACGAAAGAGGAGAATAGTCTTTATTCATATAAAAGAGGGGAACTGCACGCGGCAGTAGGATATATAACAAAACGGTACCGAAGTAAATGCAGTTATGCGGGCACACGTTTAGATGAATTGCACATGCGTACATGAAAGAATCGCAGTTAATGAGAGAGGAATGGCAAGAAAATGAGTTGCACATGTGTACATTGAAAAAGCAGAGTCATTCAGCATAAGACAGTAGACAAGTGATACAAATATGAGATGTGACTCAATAAATTAAATTAGCAATTGTTCTGTGGTCAAATGAGTCGAGGCAGTTCGTGAAAACGAAAAGATTCTGCGCTTCAGAGATTATATAGGGAAGTTCATTCCAAATACGGCCTCCTCTGAACTGGAAGCTGTAGAGGACAGTGTTCACATAACAGGTTTTGCGTGCTATTTGATAACGAATGGGGTCAACGTTCACGCTGATCAAGAAGCGTAAATAGACTTTCCAGAGGTATGTCAGAGAAACCTCTGACACTTCTGAAACACCAGGCCACCTCAAATTTCCGTCGACGATATACCAAAGATTCGAGATTGAATGTCTTCAACCTAGCCTTACAATCAGGTGTATATAGTCCCACGAACAATTTACGAAATGTCATATGAGTAGAATATACTTGCACTTTTCCAGTATGATAAGGTACGGCGGCCACGCATGTGTATATTATTCTACTATGGTCAGCACACAATATAATTGGCTACTGCAAAAAACATCGACGGTCTAAATGGTCGACTTGTCCAAATAATGACCGGACATAATGCTGAACTAGCAAATTTGATCAAAAACAAAACGACGACAGCCTTAAGTATGTGAGGGACGAGGTATATATCGTAGTGTAACACAATGCTTTTTCGGCATCTGTTGCACACATAGAATGAGCACGCAAAGCAAAATGATACTGCGTACGAGCAAAAATGAACGTATAGCTTAATACGAGTATGTTCCATTTTTCTTAACAGGAGTTCATGCTGGAATAATTCATACTCACAGTGGATAAGGAATAATCGCTTAAAGGTGGTACAGTTATACTGTTTTATGAAAACTTTCAAACAAAATTTTCAAAAGAAAAAGAGCAATTCCTCGAAAGCTTTACCTCCAAAACTATCGCTCGAAGTTTTACATTCGGATAATTTATTTAAGGGCGCATGATATTTTTTAAAACTAAATTTCAAACTCTTCGCTAAGAGGCTTTCCATCTTTACGATGTGTTATCTTTCAGGTAATCCAAAATGCGCTAAACGCAAGTATGTATAGTAATTTCAAATGGTCGATGAGCGAAACGGAGATCAGCATTTTATGGTTAATTATTTTCACTTTTCTTCCTTCTTGTTAGCGGAACGTTTGAATCCATACGAGACTCGAGACTCACTCCGAATTGAAAATACGTCAAGCACTTGCATAATTCTTCTTTATTGCGATATTAATCATTGTGCATGCAATTATGTTGTTAGTTTTTAGTGGAAATCCACACGATAAACAAATCAAGTTATGAGCGACAATTCTCACCCAGCAATAGGTGCGTCCTACATCATTCAAGCTTTCACCTAACGTTGCTTCATTCAGCGTGTAAGTCACGTAAGTCATCAGAATCGTACAATGAATGAGCTTTCTAGCTGTGTAAAGAACCCTGTTTCTCCTCATCGATTTTCACTTCATTTTTCTCTAATAATAGTCTCATGGATGAAACTGTTATACCGTTCAGGTCTGTAATAGTGTCAAGTCAGAGTGTGGGTGCACTACTGGCGTGCTTGGTGATCGTGCCGTTGCGAAATCGACACAGCACAAAGATGTGCATCATGGTGATCAACAATGCCGTTTTGCTCGTCGGCAGCGTCGCGATGAGTTGTGGTGCTTTTTTCGAATTCGCAGTTTTCTTGATAGCTGGTCGAATCATCATTGGTCTATATACGGGTCTTGCATGTGCGCTTTTACCCCTCTTCATGCGTGAACTTGCACCAACTGCTATTAAGGTATCCGCTGTGTTTGAATAGAGATGTATGCGTTTAATTCCAGTAAAACATATTTGTTCGCACGTGCGCGGCATTAAACACTTGGAGTTATGTGCTAGGGGAGGGGGTTGACATGATATGCGCTTGGAGACTGCGCCGCTCAGAGCACTTCTATCCGTTAACAGTGGAAGCTCACACTTTGATTGATCGGATTGCTTATACAGATCCTCTATCCAAGATTGGTTTTTGTGCGGCTGATCCATTTGAATACGTAACCCGATCACTTTCAAGGCGCACAGAAATTATCTTTACGCTTTAAAGTACCAATGTTTCTTTGCCGAGATTGGCAAATAGGTTTGGAATTCTGTATAGACGTGTGGTGCAGATTAAGCCTACAAAATTTCGAAAAGCTGGCATCAATGGCTGTCCAGTTAAGGCAGCCGGATTGGCGTACGCTCACATATATGAAAACAAAGTTTCTGGAAAATGAGGCCGAAAATTGTTGAAAATGAGCGCTAATAGCGAGTGTAACTGTGACCTCGTGAGAAACTCGCTTGACCGTCGTTTTAATATACGTCAGTGGCGAATTTCTGACCGCTAGTCGGGTAGGGATGGTCATGAATAGTTATTAAGTGCGCTCGCAATATCATTTTGTACGATAAATTAGATTTTTCTGATAGCAGTGTAGTAGATCGTAATTTGGTTGTGAAAAATACATGTTATGCTGCCTCTTTTACCGTAACTTTTAGTTCGTTTCACATAATGGTGTTTGGTTTATAAGGTGTGGTCAGTCAAGAAGAAAAATAGCGAAAAATTGCTCTTACTTCAAAAACGCAACTCGAAGATCAAATTGGCTAGCTAATTTTTTGTAAACATTGTGGTCGCGAGGTTCCATTTCTCAGGTTTGCATCTACTTTCCCTCCGGATCGCTTCTCGATGAGGTCGCATAAATGCTGCCCTCATAGCACACTGCTTCCCACTCTTCTTTTGTATAGATAATGCCATCGTTGCATGCTAACTTAAGTTCGTAGGGATAATATTTTTGAAGGGGGCACTGTCGTGTTGTATGCATATATCAGCTTGTCTGGGCGCAATGTTGGCTGCAATCCTCTCGCTCGATTTCGTATTGGGTACGGCCAACTTATGGGGTTTGCTGCTCGCTGTGCCAGCGGTTTTTGGTTGCTTTCAAATGATTGGCTCACTCTTTCTACCGGACACTCCGAATCATTTACTCAGCAGAGGCGATCTAGATGAAGCTGTTTCTTCTGTCGAGTAAGCCACTTCTTCGCTTCGACCCACCGTATATTGAAAAAGGATGGAGGTTACGCGATAATTCTCTTTTGTATTTATGTGTGTTGCCTAAGAATCTTCCGAAATACGTTTATTTACTTCATTCGCTAACGTTTCAATATACGTCAGTGGCGAGTTTCTGACCGCTAGTCGGGTAGGGATGGTCATGAATAGTTCTCGCAATATCATTTTGTACGATAAATTAGATTTTTCTGATAGCAGTGTAGTAGATCGTAATTTGGTTGTGAAAAATACATGTTATGCTGCCTCTTTTACCGTAATTTTTAGTTCGTTTCACATAATGGTGTTTGGTTTATAAGGTGTGGTCAGTCAAGAAGAAAAATAGCGAAAAATTGCTCTTACTTCAAAAACGCAACTCGAAGATCAAATTGGCTAGCTAATTTTTTGTAAACATTGTGGTCGCGAGGTTCCATTTCTCAGGTTTGCATCTACTTTCCCTCCGGATCGCTTCTCGATGAGGTCGCATAAATGCTGCCCTCATAGCACACTGCTTCCCACTCTTCTTTTGTATAGATAATGCCATCGTTGCATGCTAACTTAAGTTCGTAGGGATAATATTTTTGAAGGGGGCACTGTCGTGTTGTATGCATATATCAGCTTGTCTGGGCGCAATGTTGGCTGCAATCCTCTCGCTCGATTTCGTATTGGGTACGGCCAACTTATGGGGTTTGCTGCTCGCTGTGCCAGCGGTTTTTGGTTGCTTTCAAATGATTGGCTCACTCTTTCTACCGGACACTCCGAATCATTTACTCAGCAGAGGCGATCTAGATGAAGCTGTTTCTTCTGTCGAGTAAGCCACTTCTTCGCTTCGACCCACCGTATATTGAAAAAGGATGGAGGTTACGCGATAATTCTCTTTTGTATTTATGTGTGTTGCCTAAGAATCTTCCGAAATACGTTTATTTACTTCATTCGCTAAACAATTGGATGCATTTTACGAGAAACTTTATTCGCGTTGGGAAGCTTTTACCTTATTGTTGGATCTCTGAGCGTTTGCATAATATTTAAGTCATGCATAGAATTTTGAATTACGGAAATACTTAAAGAAAAGAGCTTTGTGGGCTTAATTTCTTCTCTTACTTTTTATCTTTACATTAGCGAGTTTATCAGATAGACTAAAGTGAACATTGAAGATCGCCGTAAGAACTACTATTTCTTTTTGTGGTGACTGAGATGTGTTCATCCTGGAGAAAAGAAACCAACACAAAGGAGAAAGTTATCACTCGATTTTGTGCAAATTTTTATTCGATTTTCATTAATTATCAGGAACTGATAAATCATGTCTCTTCCTTTTATCTCAGGTCGAATAAATCTTTGCAAATGCCCAGAAATCTCGTTTATAAGATTTCGAATTTATGGATTGCCTTGCGCTTCAGGACAAGTCATAATAAGCTCTTTATGAAAATTTATTGATAGATTTCCCTTTCAAGGTCTTATTATGGTATCAAAGGTGTGCGTGATGAAAGATCGATTGTGCGATATCGAGAACTGGTCGCTAAGATGCCGGAGCAAATTTCGTTTTGCGATGCGGTGGCTGAAAGGGAAACAAAGTGGGCAATTTTTGTGGGAATGGTCGTGAGCGCAGCTCAAGTCTTCTGTGGAAGTATGGCGACAGTCTCTTATTCAACAAGGTATATATTTTAAAAGACGATGAAAATTTCTTATATTTTAAGTGATAAAAATCTTGGAGAGTTAATTCGCGTTCCGATTGCCGTTGCAAATGCGAGAGAAACGAGTTTGTCACAGCGAAAACAAACTGCAGAGAACGTCAGAAGACTGAAGCATTACGCACCTTTCGCAGCCTTGCTTAGAACGATTCAGTCAGCGTCCAAAAAAACCAAATGAACGATGTTTAGCTATGCACAAACATTCCTGCTTAAGCCGCGATCAATCAGCTGATTTTCAACGCGCCATATAAGTGGTGGTGGTGATGAGTGGGCGATTTGCTTAGGAGACCAGAACTGTTAGCGCTTATTTTCCTGACCTTTTCCTTTTCGTTTCCATAAAATCATCAATTTTTCATCCAGAAACTAAAATCCTTAACTTTAATACGCGTTGTAATTTATTAATGAGTTCGCATATGATTGGCAAAACGTCAGTCCTCCTAATTGTCACAGTATCAGTGTGCATTAATGAATTACCGCTGCAGCGATTCTTTTATTCGCAAGAAACAGTGGCAATTAAAATATGCCACGGCGTTCCACCTTCATACGAAACCACCGAGTGAGAAATGTGGACTGAAAATAAAGAGTGTCTTTCCCAACCACTTTTATTCTTCCGCTTTCCATTCCTTGAAGTTTCATGTACTTTTTGCTCCTGGAATCATATTTGTCAGCTGACGATGCTGCTTGACAGCGATACGTTGTGAGAATGTTTGTTGAGCATAAAAAGGAATTGATGCCAATGTTGCGCATGATAGAAAAGACAAATATGCGGATTGCGTTGCCTATTTGTGTGCTTAATTTTTGAAAGAAGTAATCTTAAAGACGCTTTAAGGAACCCGAATATCGTGACCTTCCTGGCAGACCACCATCCAATTAACTTCATTCGCTAACAGCTGTTTTCTTCTAAACCATTTGAGTTGCAGTATGTTCACGTCGGTGTCGTTTGTCTCGGCGTTGGTGCCCTTCATGCCGGCGTTCGGTGCTGTCCTGAGTGCGCTACTCACGCTACCCGCACTCTACCTCGTCGAAGCGTACGGCAGACGATTGCAGTTTCTGGGAACACTCACCCTCTGCGTCTTATCTGACTTCTTCTTCGTGCTGTTCTCACTTCTCTCTCAACAGTTCGCAATGCTTGGTCATGCAGAAAAGTTCTTGTAATTGTGAGAAAAGTTTTCTGGCCCCATAACAGATAAACGGATGTAAAGGAACGGAGTTTTCGAGATGTATAGGAAGCTGTCCAAAAACATACGATGTAATACAATCGGCAATAAGTGTGTGCATGAAAAAAAAAACGAGAAAAATGTATTCTCATCAGCATGTGCCCATTGATATGTCACTTTCAGCGAACTTTACATTTCCGTTTGGAAAAAAATGTTCTTAGTTAATTGAGTTTTGGCAATATTATGCTGACTGTTTATGGAGCCAAAATGCTGTTCATTGCCTTCAGGCCATGAGTGGAAAATAACATCACACTTTCAGGTGCAACAGTATGGTCTACGTTGTTTGCGTTTACATTCTTTCTCTACGGCGTCGGTTACAATCTGGGAGTGGGCCCAATTGCTTACTTCATTCCCGGTGAGCTGGTCCCTCCTGAGGCCGCAACTGTAGCGATTGGTGCTGCCGTGGCTGTTAATTGGTTCAGCACACTCATAACAACTCTCATTTACTATCCATTAAACGTGGCCATTGGCGGCTGGTCATACTTACTATTTGCTGCACCAAGGTGAGTGATGACAACTAATTTTTCATTCGTGAACTGCAACTACGAACTGCTTCATGAGGAAAAAATAAGTGTTTTTTTCAGATTCAAAATTTTTGCTCAATATTGTTTATGTAGTACCTTATGCTGGGTAGGTTAAGCGAGCTAGTGGAACGATGGCGTTCATCAGCTGAAAGCGGCGTGTGATAACGATGCTTGCATTGCAGATCTTATTTGAGTTGTCTTATTTCCGACCACCAAAGAGCTTCACTTATCAATTAACTTTGGCCAGAGAGCACAATCATCTCATACTTCGACATTCTTTCTGTGTGGGTTTTAAGAATATTATGATCAGCTATTTCTGAAGCGAATTTCGGATCATAAATTTGCGGCTCATGATTTTTGACGAAGACTTCAACTACAAAAACAACCCTACTAATAAGAGTTTAGTGACTCGTAAGTGCTTGAGGAGTCGAAAATTTCATAGTTCTACGCGATTCTTCTAAAAAAAATATTTCCCAAATTTTCTATCATCCCGAGCGCTTTACCTGTGGATTGCGTGTTAATCTTCAACGAATCCTTAAAATTGCGCCTTATTTTCACCAAAGTATGGGTTATTAGATTGGATGGTTGTGAACACGTGAATTTAATCTCAGCTGCGAAGATTATGCTTCACTGCTGATTAGAAATTCCGATAATAGAACATTGCGAGCACTACTCTTTGTGAGCGTACCAACTTTCTGAGAACGTTTGATTATTGGGCATGAGCACTTCGCCAATTCTAAACTTTCCATTCTAAGTTCATCGTCAACTTGCCCAGAGTCGTTTCTGTGTCGTTAGTAGTGAACATTTTTTTCCCTCAAAATTCCATCTAGGGGGTCTTTCCAACGCGACAAAAGGGGTACTGTTGCCGTCAGCGTTTTTAAGGGATTCTGTCGCTGTCATAGTTTGCATAATCTTCGCAAGCTTAGTGGATTTGCTTCCTGGAGTGGTCGTATTAACCGCTATTTGCGTAAGGCTTTTTCAAGTAAGGCTTCAATACAATCGTATCCAATGTAATGTGTGAGCACTCCAAAATACGATATTGACTTGAACTCGAAATCCGAATTGTTGAGGCATTAGAGGCATTTTCGTTACCATGTAGGAGTTATATTGTCATTATTTTGCAGCACAATATTCCTATTGTTTTTGTGGAGATTTCTACCCGAAACTAAGGAGACCGGAAAAGAGCCTGTTGAATTGAAAAGCTTCAACATTTATGGTAAACCGGATCAATATGGTACATTCACTATAAAACAATATTGAGGACATATCAACCGAAACACCATAAAAAGTGCATTTTTTTCAATTTTTTTCTTTCATTTAGCTCAGCATCTCTTTTCATTTGCCATAGTTGACTGTTTTCGAGCTATAATGAAAGCTTAATGGCAACTACTATCGGTTTTGTTCTCTGCAACGTTTTTATTTTATTGCATTGCACACTATTTTATATATTTTCTCGCTTATTTTGCTTTGTTGCGATCAATTTTTAATTTCATTTCCAAAGTGTACATCAAAGTTTTTCGCTATTTTCCGTACGATAGAGAGCGATTGAAGTTTTTGACCCAAATTCGAAACACTATCCGTATGGTTTCTAGCCTCAGGCTTATTACTAAGTTGAGCTATCGCTTAGCATCTCCGTCTATTGTGCTGAGCAGTGTTCATTTCTTGATGCGTCATCAACGAATACAGAAACTTGCGTAACGGAAACATGATTGAGAGCTTTCCATAAGATGACGAATAAGTAATGACGCTATAGGTTAAATGGAATTAAAGTATATTATTTTTTGCATTTTGCTGAGTGAAAAGTCCAGCTGTGGCACAACTAAAAGCGTACAACTATAAAGACAACAAGAGAGGAATAAAACGCAAAAGAAGAAGAGAAAGAATAGTTTGCATTTCGCAGAGGTGATTTTTGAATTGCGACTTTATGCAGAAAATTTACAATTGCGAACGAAACTTTTGTTGAGCTCTGTGAAATCTTGACTTTCCTCAGCCAACCTCAGGAAGCTTTTCTCGTACCACCTAAAAATTTCCGTTTGTTTCCCCTCATAAGATACCCATTTAAAAAGTAACTTCTTCGAAATATATGTTATTTGTGCTCTTATGTTCCCTTCTGTTCTCACCCTGTCATCCTGCTCTTCCTCGTACCTCGCATCCTTCCCTCCGTACTCTATTGCCTTTTGCATCATGGCGGGCGGGACCGTTCATGCACTTATTTTTTTATAAATGATAGAGCGGATGTAAATTGAAGTTTTATAGAGCATTCGCAGGCAACCTCAGCTTATGATTATTGCAAAGCTATGAGGAGGTCACGGTGAGGTCATCGAAGGATTTTGTGTGTGCAGCGCTAAGGCCACATATTCGTCGGTGAATTTCGACGATCTTATGTCTTCTACGCAGTAATCAACATAATTCGACGATCTGATATGTGAGAGCAGCGATCTGATGCCTTCCTCTCAGCTATTTCTGATCTTTACGTATATACGGTGAAACTTCGATGCGCGTCAGTGTAACAGTCAATTTTATAAAAATTTCACAGGCATTTCTAGTAATCCCTATAATCATTCTATTTTATCGCGTTTCTTACTCTCCGATTTAATATTATAGTTTCCCGATGATTTTGTCTTTCCAAGAAGAAATTTAGGCAAATCGTGTGAAAACGATGTATGATGAAGTAAGAGGATTGCCCGCAAGTTAGATGCAGGCCTACGACTTCCCAGCATGTGGGTAGATGCTCTACCACTAATTTATCGGGAACTGAGTTCATGGGTGGAAATAAATGGCAAATTGAGCACATAGAATGTACAAGATGTGAGCAGATAATCGTTTTGAGGCAGACTAGCCGCGAATGAATTCGTTGGTGAAGCGGAAGATAGTTGATGGCTGAAGGTTTGTTTCGGTGTCGATTGTATGCTCGGCACTTAAATCGGGTATTTGCGGCAATGGCCATACGCATGGACCGTAAATCAACAAAAGAGTGCCAACTCCTAGCAAAACGCTCATGATCGTAAACACCTGTCCAACCCTTCCCCACTGAACACTGTTACTGAAGCGCTCATTTTACGTGTAGTGTCTGTCTCGGTTATTTATCTTTGTGTTCGTTGCATTCTCAAAATTGATATCTGCAATCATTTTCCCAGTGCCTGTAATTAACTGTAGAAGCGCAAAACAAGTAAATATGTAAGTATCATTCGTTGTGTTTCTCAGAGACTTTACCTTTTGCGAATGCACAGCGCAACGCTACATGAGCTTACCTATCTTTTTGGTTTTTTTGAGTAACGACCACAGAGCAGACGGTGAGAGAACTTTTAGCTAACGTTTCATGATAATGTCTGTTCCAATTTGATTCAGACGCAATGAGGTTGAAAAGTATGTCCAGACTGTCAACACAGTTTTCATGTTCCAATGCGCCCATATTCAAGAATCGCTCAGCGTTGACTGAAACGATGATGGAAAATTGTTTCTAAAGAAGTTACGAATGCCAAGTTTGAGATATTCGACAAGCCAGTAGTTCATTTACTTACCCTTAGCGGGGAAAGCGCTTTAAGTTGTTGCGATTTTCAGTGAAGACGAAAATCTCACTTAAAACTGTAAAGAACAAAAACAGCTTTTTGCTTTTTTGCTTTGCTTTTTGCTTATACACAGGTTATTGCAACAAGTCAAAATTGTGGAAATATAGCGAAATTGATGCCAATATAACGGCAAATGATGTTACCAATCTCTGAGATTTTTTCAAGCCACTCTACATTCCCTTATGGTTAAAGATAATCCGGGCTTTATTTGGATTTTCGCTTGCCCATTTCTTCGATCAATGCGTTTTGGAACCAACTCACTATAATAATATTTTTGACCCTACTTTTTGTCGAACTCGGAACCTTGTTTCTGTTGCCCAAGTTGCTCCTAATTTTTCAGCTTCCGTTGCTCGTTCTCTCATTTTTTCAAAAACAGCGCATTTTTCCGAGATTTCCATGATGATAATTACGAATAGATTTTCTTATGTATTTTTCTGTGTGGTTAGGGCACGCAACTTTCTGAACGATTCACTGTTGATTATAAATGTGAAAATTTAATTCCAGCCTTCCTCATGTTAATGGACACTAATGTCCCTTTCATATTAGAATCATGCCGGCCCATAGTTTATTCTATCTATTTCAGACGTTTGCTAGGGCAGAAGACTAATATTTTTATAGGTTTTCAGCCAATCAGTAACTCTTCAAACTGCGAATTAGCCAAAATTTTGAAAGCTACTCTATAGTACTTGTGCGCTGGTAAAATGCGAGTAAAGCCAATTTTAGCATAACTCGAGCGATAAGATGGCAAGAGTGATGATGACTGTGATGACTTTCGACTTGTGCCAATTGGTGTTTGTCGCGTATTAGCTATTTCTACGTGTGCTAGAAAGGATAGAATGAAAGGCTTATGCAATGTGTCAAAGGGCGCACCAATTTATATGTGCAGCACCTGGGAGAGCATGCTGAGTAGCAAGGGAGGTGGGGAATGGGGTAGGGGGTCTGTTATGGGTTTGCTTTGTCTTTACACGACAAGGGGTTTGCCGACGCAATAGACATTGTATTTTAATGAATGGAGGGCGGCACCTTGTTAGGGGCAGCACCGCTTCTAATTGTTCACCACACGCAAACCGCTTTACCGCACATATGTCGTCCCTTCGACGAAATGAGGCAGCCAAATTATCTGCCAATGATACATGACCTTTCAAACGATATACTAACGTTCATGTCTTTCCGATCGATTTTGATCACGGAAGATGCGATCGAATGCAATAATACATCACTGAGCAATAACGATAACGGTAATTGCAACTGCTCACTCATTAGCGCATTAGCAATCAAGGGTTAGCATTCCGATACTATTTATATGTTGTCCAAACCTGATATTTATTCGAAATAGCTTCAAGATATAAAAATACTATTTAAAGAATTTACAAAAATATTATTTAAAGAATTTTTTGAAGTCTATTATTCATGTATATATTGGCTGAGTGAGTAATGAAAATGCCCCGAAATCTCGTTAGATATAGTGCCTGAATCTATAAGAAAAAAAAGTGAAGAGATTTGCTTCAAAGTAGCAGTTGAAGTTATTCTTTCTAATTGATGTCAGTCGCGCTTTCAATTTCACCTCTTCCAGATTTATATGGAATAGAAGCGCTCGTTCATTTCCGTTTGAAGGCCATATGCAAACGATCTTTTTCAGTGTGTCTGGAGATGCGAAACTAAACGATGGTGAAAGTGAGCTATGTGCTTAAAGCCGTTGACATCGTTTCGGCCCGCTTCAAACTGCAGCTTTTCATTTCGTCTTTAGCTGATACTACTGTATCTTTGGACGAGGAGAAACCTTAGTTTCATAACTGTAATTTAACGGAACAGGCGGTTGAAATCGCGCAATGCACGTTTGGGTCACACATAGGAATTCTCTCATC
>JPKZ01000681.1:188200-217554 GCA_000803305.1 Toxocara canis
AAGTTTGGTTTGGATGCATCTGGCTATGCATAATGTCGTTTTCTCGGGGCATTTTACACAGCATATTTAAATGGTTATTTCAGTTATTCCGTAGCCTTCCCAGCGACGTTTTCTGATCCGATTAAAATAAAATGCATACAAACTTGCTTTCCAGAGTTAAGGATTACTTTAGGCAATACTAAGCCGGCGCCTTTTCGCTATCATATAGGCCAAATGATGCACGTCTGCGATGCTGTTGCTCTATTAATCTCCTCATAATGCTGATCGTTCATCCACATAATCACAGCGTTTATCAGGAGAATCTGTACTATCGCCTCACGCCTCTAGTGAAGTAGAGACCTGACCGGGTAGGACTGCAGTTTACCGGAATTAAATAAAGTTCGGATGACCAGGATGATTGTGCTGGACGTTCGAGGAGTTGTAACGATTTTGGCAAAAGGGCAATGCTATACCGTTTACGAGTAAAACTGATCATTTCGAGATGCATATGATGCGCTTTTGCGGTGGCATTCGGATCTTTGTTTTGTTTGGTGATTCTGGAAGGACTTTATGTTTTCAAGTTGTTATAAATTGGCTTGTTTTGTTTAAAGCACAGTTTGCAGTCATTATAGGAAGAGTGAGCCATATTAAATAAAAGGCCAGCAGTTTGGATTTTGCGTAAATTAAAAGACGAAAGGCGTTGATTTTATTGAGATGGAAATGACGTGACGGCGTAGTAGGAGGGGGGGGGGGAGGGAAGGGAAGGGCAGATAAAACAACGAGTTATTGGAAACACGTCGTTTTCGCTGAGTTATTTCCGCATGGAATGGTGACAAACCAAAAACTTCGATCATTGGGCTTCAGTTTGCCAAAAAACCTGCGTTAGTGAAGAATGCAGTCCGCTTGCACCTATAGCAAACATGAAAAGGCTGGTAATTTTAGACAGTACATTTGGTGGGCGAGGGGGGGGGCACAAAGAATATGAGGTCATGATCGTAACTTACCCTCTGCATTACCGTTTAGGAGATCGCCTGAGGAGGTGGACCCGAATTTGCTGCCATCCACTGGGCGACGACATCAGGTTTATCTGAGAGATACGAAAATTATCCCAGAAGCCGGCTTAGTCTTTTTTCTTGCAGAGTAAAGGAGCGCAGAATCGAATGCATTGTTACTTACATATGGTTGCATCAACCCAACCATGCAAGGGATGCAAAGACAGCTGTCATTTCATCGATTTCTGTACCGATGCAGCTGACAACCATGCCCACGCATGATTGTTTTGACCAGTTTCGGAACGCCTGGTGGTCAGCCTGATGGCGACCCGTCGGGTATGCAGCCGGCAATCGAACGCAGGTCTTCCCGCATACGAAGCGGGAGATCTACCACTGAGTCACTGCACGCCCGACGCAATCACAGCACTTTAAGCTGCATTGCTCTTTTAGAACACGATCGAAAAGAATGTTTGAAAACCGAAAACCATTCATTTACATGTTTTAACTCTCTCTCCCCCTCTCTTCCTCGTTTTTATACGGTATGAATAGAAAGTAATGCAACGCATACCTTGCTTCACATGGCTCAAGGAAATGTTAAAATCAACGCATAGCCTACTTAGCATTCTTTATTACCCACTCCTTACCACATCCTCCTTCGCTCTTACCATACCTTCAAGTCGTTTCTATTTTAACACAACCACGCTCTTCGGCTTTACTTAAATATTTATATTTGGCCTTTTCATACTATTCACTCAGAGTACAACGATACAAAAAACGATAAAAATTATTGTCAGGAACTACCCTCTCTCTTCCACCCTCCCCCCAGCCCCCTCCTCTCCCTACCACAGCGAAAATTTCCATATCGCAAGCAGCTAAAAACGCTCAATTTTGCTTGCAAACAGTACAGCAAGATTGTTATGTCAAAGTTGTCTAATTTTTTCTGATGTCTGGAAAATACCGGTCCAGCAAGTTACAGTCATATCTAGACCCAATTTTATTACATGTATGCTCTCGCAGGAAACAACAAAGACAGTTTAAGCACTAGTAAGAAAAATACCTCCGTAGGACGTCGGTGAGACTTATCGAGTGATATATTCTCGGATGCACTCATGCGTTCGGATTTTGCGAATAACGTAAAAGATGTTCTTAGCTCGCCTGACACACACTCCCGATCTTCTTGATCCATACACTTCATTGAGGTATTACGAATCACTTCAAACGATTTGTATTCACAGTGCTATCAACTAAGCACAAACCAGCAAAAAATATTACAGCTATACCGCACAGAGAGTACGAAAATTTCACTAAAATAAAATAGTACAGAAGTGAATGCGACGAATATACAGCAAAATATATCCTAGGTGATTTAGAAGAGTTGTTCAAGCGACGATTGAACATTTATTGAAATGATTGAAGTAAACCTCTTTTCAACAAAAGAAATGAACACAAAAACAAAAAACAAACGCATAGATGCAAAGATTGAGCACTCAGGAAAATATACTAACATCAACCAGAGTCAATATCGATCAAACAGGCCCATAACACTAACTAAGAACTCGTTCGCTCAAGCTTTAAAGACACCCTGGTTGGCACTGATTGTACTTTTTGAGAGCAGTTCCTTGTAAGGTAATTATCCCATTTGAGATGAAACATTTTGCGTATGTTACACAAAGTTTGCGTTCGAATTTTTAAACCGTTTTGTGCACTATCGCCGGAAGCGAATCGAAGTGGGCCGTGCGGTCTACATCAACGCAACCGTAGATTACTTCTTAAGGATCAACTGTAACAGTAACAGTTCACAGCCAATATTTGTAGTCTTGTCAACTCAAATCTGCGTTCATGAGTTACTGAAAATTGATGAGATTCAGGCAGTCTTCTAGTGAATCGTTTCTGAACAGCTTCCAATAGAATTGACTGTTTTAAGGTTTTAAGGTGGTAGATGATGTTGCGATTATCGCAGGTGGGTTTGAAAAATTACTTATGTGCGTGTAAGGTTCCAGAAACACTCAATATAAAGTTAAGTGCATTATTAGCTTCCATAGCTTTCTGGATAAATGCGAGCGCTGAACTGTGATGAAGGCGGGCAACAACGCATCACGGTGCCTATTTTGTTCTTACGCGTGTAAGACATTTTGGATAGTGCGACATTTGTGGTGGCGTTGACCTGTTCAAAAGAAGGGCGGGCTGATGGGGCCTGTTGAGTAGGGCGGTCGTTACCGGACACTACGGTTGGTCCGTCGTCAGTGGCCCCGTCGGGTATGCAGCCGGCAATCCAACGCAGGTCTTCCCGCATACGAAGCGGGAGATCTACCACTGAGTCACTGCACGCCCGACGCAATCACAGCACTTTAAGCTGCATTGCTCTTTTAGAACACGATCGAAAAGAATGTTTGAAAACCGAAAACCATTCATTTACATGTTTTAACTCTCTCTCCCCCTCTCTTCCTCGTTTTTATACGGTATGAATAGAAAGTAATGCAACGCATACCTTGCTTCACATGGCTCAAGGAAATGTTAAAATCAACGCATAGCCTACTTAGCATTCTTTATTACCCACTCCTTACCACATCCTCCTTCGCTCTTACCATACCTTCAAGTCGTTTCTATTTTAACACAACCACGCTCTTCGGCTTTACTTAAATATTTATATTTGGCCTTTTCATACTATTCACTCAGAGTACAACGATACAAAAAACGATAAAAATTATTGTCAGGAACTACCCTCTCTCTTCCACCCTCCCCCCAGCCCCCTCCTCTCCCTACCACAGCGAAAATTTCCATATCGCAAGCAGCTAAAAACGCTCAATTTTGCTTGCAAACAGTACAGCAAGATTGTTATGTCAAAGTTGTCTAATTTTTTCTGATGTCTGGAAAATACCGGTCCAGCAAGTTACAGTCATATCTAGACCCAATTTTATTACATGTATGCTCTCGCAGGAAACAACAAAGACAGTTTAAGCACTAGTAAGAAAAATACCTCCGTAGGACGTCGGTGAGACTTATCGAGTGATATATTCTCGGATGCACTCATGCGTTCGGATTTTGCGAATAACGTAAAAGATGTTCTTAGCTCGCCTGACACACACTCCCGATCTTCTTGATCCATACACTTCATTGAGGTATTACGAATCACTTCAAACGATTTGTATTCACAGTGCTATCAACTAAGCACAAACCAGCAAAAAATATTACAGCTATACCGCACAGAGAGTACGAAAATTTCACTAAAATAAAATAGTACAGAAGTGAATGCGACGAATATACAGCAAAATATATCCTAGGTGATTTAGAAGAGTTGTTCAAGCGACGATTGAACATTTATTGAAATGATCGAAGTAAACCTCTTTTCAACAAAAGAAATGAACACAAAAACAAAAAACAAACGCATAGATGCAAAGATTGAGCACTCAGGAAAATATACTAACATCAACCAGAGTCAATATCGATCAAACAGGCCCATAACACTAACTAAGAACTCGTTCGCTCAAGCTTTAAAGACACCCTGGTTGGCACTGATTGTACTTTTTGAGAGCAGTTCCTTGTAAGGTAATTATCCCATTTGAGATGAAACATTTTGCGTATGTTACACAAAGTTTGCGTTCGAATTTTTAAACCGTTTTGTGCACTATCGCCGGAAGCGAATCGAAGTGGGCCGTGCGGTCTACATCAACGCAACCGTAGATTACTTCTTAAGGATCAACTGTAACAGTAACAGTTCACAGCCAATATTTGTAGTCTTGTCAACTCAAATCTGCGTTCATGAGTTACTGAAAATTGATGAGATTCAGGCAGTCTTCTAGTGAATCGTTTCTGAACAGCTTCCAATAGAATTGACTGTTTTAAGGTTTTAAGGTGGTAGATGATGTTGCGATTATCGCAGGTGGGTTTGAAAAATTACTTATGTGCGTGTAAGGTTCCAGAAACACTCAATATAAAGTTAAGTGCATTATTAGCTTCCATAGCTTTCTGGATAGATGCGAGCGCTGAACTGTGATGAAGGCGGGCAACAACGCATCACGGTGCCTATTTTGTTCTTACGCGTGTAAGACATTTTGGATAGTGCGACATTTGTGGTGGCGTTGACCTGTTCAAAAGAAGGGCGGGCTGATGGGGCCTGTTGAGTAGGGCGGTCGTTACCGGACACTACGGTTGGTCCGTCGTCAGTGGCAAGACGTATGCGAACAGAGAGGTGTATCTCGCGTTGGTGCCACTCGCAACTCTCAGCTATACGCAGACCCTCCGATCTGCCTCACTGATCGATCCAGCGCTCGTCCCCAATCCAGTTCTGCATTCGTCCATAATAATTGTTTGGTTGCGGCGTGCTGTGCGCACCGGCGCAACTCGAGATGACTGTTACGAAGAGAAATTTTTCCAAACGCTACATAGAACCGTCCACATTCAAGAAGATGCCAGGTTCGCAAGGTTTTTTTTGAATGGATTGAAATCTCGTGCAAGTAGTCCTGTGATAAAGTTATCTTAGTCTAAATCGTTCTTCTGTATTTTGTATAAATTTTAGGAAGTGTTCCAGAATTCTGTATTGTTATTCATACGGATTTAGAAAATGTAGCAGCCTCACTTTAGGCGCGTTTATTCTAGTAGGAGACATTCAAAAGTTTCCAGCTCGACATAATTTTCAGAGCCCATTGCACGGGTTTTGCACGGGAATACTGCAGATCGTTTATTTTAATGTTTGATATGGTCACCGCGTGATTCGATACGAACTGTTCAAAACGCACTTAAAACTACTTAACTTTCGAATACATTTTGCTCTGCCTGGTTAAAATTCCAAATTTGTGGTTAGCACGATCAGTTTTCACCATCAATTTTCTGTGTTATACGCTCCTGGTATGTGGTCGTTAATGACAGCGGGACAATGCGTTTCGAAGGCAGTTCAGTGAGTCCTCTTGTTCACGTATCTCATCATTGGCGCATTTTTGTTGGGTGGAATGCGCTGTGATATTTTTATTCGTGTTGTTTTTTGTTGCTTTTATTAACAACAGAACCAACTGGCTTCGTGGCGTATGGCAACCATATGTTTGAACCATATGTCGGTATGTTTGAAGCTTTGGCAGCAGTCTTGCGAGGGGGGAATTCGATTCTCTGCTGAGGCCTTGCAGAGTTCCTCAACACGCCACCATTGTTTGCTTAACCGTTTGCGAAGGATCATAAGCTTCCACCTTGCGGAGCGTCACAATCCCCACCCTAAATCACAGACCCCCATGCACCATTGTCCAGCCTTTATCTTTAAAAGCTCATTTTCCTCTAGCTTTCAACGAAATTCCAGCGAGTGGAATCGCGAACAGTGGGAGCTGATCATAGGAAATCTCATATTTGCGACACAAGCACTGCTGAAAGCACAACCTTGTGAAGAAGTGCCATTAGGCGTGCGAGTTGAACGATTCTGGGTGGGCCGAAATATGTGTTTAAATTTATGTTCAAATTGATCGCGAAGTAAAAAATATATTTTTCCTCACAGTCTGCTTATGTAAGCACATAAATAAATAAATCCTTTGTCACATGAACAGGCCTATGTTCTAGGTGGGCAAAACATTTTGCATATAAAACTGGCGAATAGAGAGTAGATGTTTCCTTTCTGTAAAAAGTTATGACTTAACAAACTTACCATTACCATTCAAGTAGTGGAATCTGCAACGGTTGCAAAAATAACAAAAAAAGCCACAAGTTAATGTCCTTCTTTCTTGCGAGTGAACATATTTGGGCACATCTGACAATGGCCTCCAGATGTTGGAAGGGATATAAGCAGTGAGCATTGGTAATGATAGGAGATAGTCGAGTCGTTGACTTAAGGGGTCCACGAGGGTTTAGTTGCACATTCGTCATTGAGTTAGTTCAGGATTTAACTAGAATACAGTAGCACGTTTGTAACGATCAGAGAGAATGGACACAGAATGAGGGGCAGAAAACTGTGCGAAAAACTTAAATCGTAGCCGACATCAGTGAAAAGCTTAATGTTTTCGTCGTCTCCGATTTTTCGTAATATCAGTTCCGATTGCTTTTATAGGTGTGAGCATGACATTTTTTGGGGTATGTCTGCCACCTCAGAATACAGTATTACAAAGAAAGAAGACCTTACTTATTCCCTCCCCCCCCTTTCCCCCTCTCATCTTTTTCGGCCTCGATTCAAGCAAGGGAAAATTCAATTAAGGAGGGCATTATCAATGACGAAACTGGTAACTTTCCTCTCGCGTGATCGCAAATTTTTTTCCTCACAGCTCTAAAGAAACCGAGTTACAATTTTTCCCCAAAAGCACACTCACCATCATGCATTTTCTCCAGTTTTATCGTTTTCATAACATTCGATTAGCGAATAAAACAGATGACGATGTTTTCTACGGTGAAAGCAATGGGAAAAAGAGATGAATTGACAACTGCGATATTAAACAAGGGCACGGTATATATACAACGAGATTTGAAGGTAGCTATTTTGTAAACAACGGGGAAGAAATAAAAGAGCATTTATTGATGTGCTCTCTTGTCGCATTACATCTTCACTTTGTGAAGCACAGTTGCCATTACAGATCTCATTATGGTATTTAAGTTTGGTTGAATAAACAAACGGTGGGCAGTAATGAGTGAAAACTACGAATTGATTGCCGATGGCAATTGGTGCAAAGTTGGAATTAGCAGTGACGTGCGAAAAGATTTGTAATTAGCGATACCGAAAAATACTTGTGCTTTTTGTACTGTACACTAGCATGGTATGGCGCAGCGATCGTACTAAAAACGTATAGATTGGCATCACTCGTAATAAGCAGTCATTAGCGCGCTGTTTCAGTGTGTCGTCGTCCAGGATCAACTCCGTCGACTAGTGTAAGACGTGCAACGGCTCCTGTATCTTTGAGCCGCGAAGAGAGTGCTGAACTAGAAGCACTGGCGCAACTTTTACCTCCGCACAATCGTCATCTCAACAATGATCCTTGCTTGATACTGCAAGCAGCCGCCCAGTATATCGACCAGTTAAGAACTACCATTGCAGCTCGAGTCCGTAATAGAACTCTTCCAGCAGGTTCAGTTTTTTGAAACTATAAGTTAATCGCCTTTACGAATTACTTTATTGGTGACTGGAGATTTGCAGAGGCATATAAAAGATTTTCCTTTTGGAGGCGACAGTCATGTTGGTATGCAGAAATTGAAGGACGCTCGACTTAGGATTAGTATATAATAGCTTAAAAATTTTGCAATTAGACGATTTCGTTCTTATGAGCGGTTTATTGCCTTGTTTTAAGCAGCGTTCTTCTTAGCTTTATTTATCTGATGACATTTTGTTCTTCGAACTTCAAGGACCTTACGATTTAATGCAACATTCCCGTCAAATTAGTACCCAGACGTTAACAACGACTTCACCGCACTCATAAATCACCTCTAAACGGGTGTAAACATCTCATTTAAAGATCTAGGGGGAACCGCTAATATCATGCGCAAATATAATTTTAAATGTTTGGAGCAATACGAGTAGAGAGGACGACACGGGTAGGATCTGTTGCAGTGTGGGTTGGAGTGTCGTTGACGCAAACATTATTTCAGATGCGATCTCGAAGATATTCCAACTGCAAGGAGTTGTTCGAGCAAATAAACGGAAAAACAAATCAAAGCAATCTTAATGGAGCAGCGTACTAATTGAAAATCCTCTGAGCAAGCATATCTCGATAATGGATCTGTGATAGTGTCTATACTCGTAAGTGTACATAAACGCTATTTCTCAGTTGTCTCACCCCGCAACACTACACATTGCCACTATGAAATATTTGCGTGCGTTGCATTCAGGTGATCAATCGATATGTTGAATATTTTTGTGCGATACTCATATTTTGAATAAATATGAACAGTTTACGCTTTAATGATGTCCAGTTTACTTTCATGAGACCTTAGCAAATCAAAAACGCGACATGTGCGCCATATGTTTGAGTATGCGACGCGCATTCAATGCGAGTGCTCATTCGGGCTCGTATCGCGCATCGTACGGCGAGCGTCTACGCCTTCGACTTGCTGTTGCTTTTTATTGCCTATGCACAAGCTTTTGGTTGCTCACATTCTTATCTAAGTTTGCGTTTGACAGAATGGAATATCGACGTTGAAGGTGAATGAGAGGTTCATCATGACTAACAGTTTGGTTTAACGAATGCAGATTGAAGTGTTGCTGATACGTAAGGCAAAGCTCATTCACCATTTCTTCATTCATGAATTGTTTCACATATTTTAATGCTCCGCAGTTTGCGCTCTCCCACTGAAACGTCCATAAAATGAGCAGTTCTTTATCCAAAGAAAAAAAGATTGAATCGTCATTGATTCGCCAATTGTTGAAGAAAATCTGAATAAGTTAAATTTGTTGTTGCTCGCAGAAAACAAGGCGACACCATCCACCATTTGGCACCATCAGTATTATTTGTGTGGGTGGCAGTAGCTCAGTGGTAGAGCTTCCTTTTCGTACGCGGGAAGACCTGGGTTCGATTCCTGGCTGCTTTCCCAACGGATCGCCAGCGACCACCAGACATTACAAAACTGGTCAAAACAATCGTGCGTGGGCATGGTTGTCAGCTTCATCGTTACGGGAATCGATGAAACTGCAGCTGCCTTTGCAATATTACTCATATATAGAATGCATTTTTTGAACATCTTATCAATCCAGCAGTAACAGGCTGGCGTCGCTCATTAATTGCGGTTTACGAATGCAGCCTCTAAACGCCAGGTTTCTTCGTGTAGTATCGTTTTGTTAAATCTATCATTTATATGTATTTTGTAAGTTTGAAAGCACAAACAAAATCCTTCAGTCAAGCGCTAGATCCCTCATTTAGCCGGGTACTAGCGGCTCTTGAGTTTGCTAATGTTGCTGAGAGTTTAAAGGATCGATCTCTCACGAATGGAATAATCATGTGAACAGAGTGTGGCTAGTGTCGTACTGTGAATGTCGTTTAAGGTGCATTTATCTCTAAGATCGATGCCGTCAATCTTTGCAAGGAAACTTGACGGTGCTGTGTGTGACCTTCCCACAGCATTAGTAAATGGTGCGTCTCCGTTGGCACGATCAGAGAAATTGCGATAATGCCAAGTGAATCGTCTCTTCTCTCATGCATGGTTTTCCGCATCACCTCCGAACGCCTCCTTCCCACACCCCCAAAAAAAACGAAACGCATTCGTGATTCTCAATAGCGCTTCTGAACGCGCAATAAGCGCACTAAGAAACAGTTCGTTTTTGTCTCGGAAAAGGAGCAAAATATGATTGAACTGTGCAACTTCGTTCCGCACTAAGAAAATTTTTAGTCAGATGTATACGTGTAGAAATCTTCATTCAGCATAAAGTAAAACATTTTTTGACCCATTATCACCAAGGAACGCATTTATCGTCATGCATGGTTTTCCGCATCACCTCCGAACGCCTCCTTCCCACACCCCAAAAAAAACGAAACGCATTCGTGATTCTCAATAGCGCACTAAGAATTTGTCTTAATAAGCGCACTAAGAAACAGTTCGTTTTTGTCTCGGAAAAGGAGCAAAATATGATTGAACTGTGCAACTTCGTTCCGCACTAAGAAAATTTTTAGTCAGATGTATACGTGTAGAAATCTTCATTCAGCATAAAGTAAAACATTTTTTGACCCATTATCACCAAGGAACGCATTTATCGTTAAGTATGACAATATGTGCATAATGGTAACCTTGTTTACTGCACAGCATAGATGCAGTTCCATTCAGTTATGAACCACAACATCAAATTTATGTCACCGCACTCGTACGCCTTCGGTAAGTTATTCGGAAAAAGCAAGGCTTCAAACGCCAGTATGGTGGCCGTAATCTCTTAATTATCGGAATCTCAAGACGCCAAAGTTCATGCTTCTTCAGCATCCTATGGTCGCTCCCATAGTTTTTCTCATCATTTTGCAGCAGGATTCAACGTTCAAATTCAGTAAAACATAAATCGAAAATGTAAGGCACATGTCGTAGGCCTAAAGCACACATGACTATTGCGTCTTCCACATACATTATATTTGTTATCGGCTATATACGTATTACACGCATCCTTCGTTTTCGATTTGCTCCGACCTATACTTACGATATACAAACTTCTGCTTGTATTACTCATTAAAGTCTGTCGCATAATTGCATGAAGAGTTTGCAAAAATTCGCAAGGCAGCACATGAAATTTCTGAAACCATTCGTCCAACCAGATCGCTAAGCCAATATACTTTGATGCGGATAATACTCACTGCCACTAGTATTTTATTGCCAAAATACTTACACAGAGTAGCGAATATGACAGGCATCAAGTAGTTGCATCAGAAAATGGATAAAAGAAGGAAAAAAGAGGGAACAGGAACAAAGAGAGGAAGATTTCGATATTTCGTTCATATTTGTTGATCTGTTTATAACACATCGTTTGCACGCGGCATTTATACAGTTTTACTCAACGTCTCCGCACTTCGCCGGCATGGGTGGCTAAAAAGTAAACATCTTTACAGCAAATATCCTACTGAAATAAATCGGCAATATTGAAAAAATATGAGGAACATACAAAAAGTACCGGGCAGTGTGAGAGATGAGGAGGAATATGCTAAAGAGTAATGTAAGGAAAATGGTGAGAAGATCAATATTTTCCAAATTTCTCGTTTTCAGCTTTCACATCTTTCAACAGTTCTTTAAGGACTCCTACATCCTTCAATACTTCTTTAAGGGGTCTCACATCCTTCAGTACTTCTTTAAGGACTCCCACATCCTTCAATACGCTCTCAAGGACTCCCACATTTTTCATCTGCGCCATATGTTTCTATTTTTCAACGAATTTCTGGATGCAGCCGAACAGATGTATAACATCCAAGTTTTCCAGGCTTCTGTGCTGGCGAAGTGATTGAGCAAACATCAAGTACAACCGCCTCCAATTTAAAAAAAAACAATTTAAATAATGCTCACGTGGGAAATGGAGCATTCTGAAGCTCAGCATTGATCATATGAGTGTTATTGACTGCTGTTTTCGTTCAAATTCAGATTATTTGGGACGGAGCAGCTCTGTAGCATTCTCCAGCTGCTTCCCGCATAATCCGCTAGTGCAACAGGAAGCCGCGCAACTGAAAACTGACAAAAAGCTTTAGAGTCAATGATTCGAGTTTAAATTCTAGCGAGTAATGAAGGACGAGCGCAGCGGAAGTCTTGCCTGACATCCCTACATTGTACTTGGGCTACAACAACATGCTTGCTGACCGCTGAGATTCAAATGGTTAAAGATCAATATCCGAAAGAATCCTTTCAGCTCTCTAATACACCCTTCGGGAAATTCATAAGCTCTTGAGTTCATATCTGGGGACTTCGTAAGCCCTCAGATTCATACCCCAGGGAACTTCTAAGCCCTTGGATTCATACTCTTTGAGCTGTTACATTTCAGGTCCTCAGAGGGATGAGATTTACATAATTTTTGAGTAATCCTAAGGGAAGGGAGTTTCTGCGTAGCCAATAGAAGCGATTGGATGACCGAATTCGAGACAGGACGGGAGTTTATGAAGTAATGCATCAAAAATGGGTGACTGAATTGGTAGGGGAAGGGGAGAGTAAGTTGTGAAAGGGGGAGGGAGGGAGCATACTTTCACGTTCGGCACAATTTAAATAATGCTCACGTGGGAAATGGAGCATTCTGAAGCTCAGCATTGATCATATGAGTGTTATTGACTGCTGTTTTCGTTCAAATTCAGATTATTTGGGACGGAGCAGCTCTGTAGCATTCTCCAGCTGCTTCCCGCATAATCCGCTAGTGCAACAGGAAGCCGCGCAACTGAAAACTGACAAAAAGCTTTAGAGTCAATGATTCGAGTTTAAATTCTAGCGAGTAATGAAGGACGAGCGCAGCGGAAGTCTTGCCTGACATCCCTACATTGTACTTGGGCTACAACAACATGCTTGCTGACCGCTGAGATTCAAATGGTTAAAGATCAATATCCGAAAGAATCCTTTCAGCTCTCTAATACACCCTTCGGGAAATTCATAAGCTCTTGAGTTCATATCTGGGGACTTCGTAAGCCCTCAGATTCATACCCCAGGGAACTTCTAAGCCCTTGGATTCATACTCTTTGAGCTGTTACATTTCAGGTCCTCAGAGGGATGAGATTTACATAATTTTTGAGTAATCCTAAGGGAAGGGAGTTTCTGCGTAGCCAATAGAAGCGATTGGATGACCGAATTCGAGACAGGACGGGAGTTTATGAAGTAATGCATCAAAAATGGGTGACTGAATTGGTAGGGGAAGGGGAGAGTAAGTTGTGAAAGGGGGAGGGAGGGAGCATACTTTCACGTTCGGCAGGAGATGCTAAATTTGATGGGGATCCTAAATTGAGAAAAGGACTTAATTGGAAGGTTTACGGTATTTTTTTTAAAAATTGCGAAAAAATGCGAAGTGAGACGGCTATGTAGGACGATGAGTGTCAATCGATGGCAGAAGAGATCGGTCATTACAGCGAAATGAAGTTGCTTGACTTCAGTGACATTAAAAAAATCACTAATTGCTACCAAATTAGGCTGACTCACAGCGGGAAGTGGTAAGATGCGCAATTTTCTCTCACAGAAACATAAGTCAATTTCATGCTTCACTCGATCACATGTTCTCTGCGCATGGTGAATGCACATCGCTTTCCCGAAGACAATGTACTAACGGTTCCGCTATGTTTTTGTGCACTAAATGCCGAAAATGAGTGCACTATTGCAACATCCGTCTTTTGAAGGAATGGTTCCCGTCCAGCAGGTAAATTGCCTTATTGTACTGATCGTTATTGGCATAGCGAGTACATTGTTTCATTTAAAGAAGCATCATGAGTTACAGCAGTGACGCACAAAGGTGTATAGGTGTTCCACGTTCCACCATAATATAGGATAGTGAGTATGCGAAATAGTAATATTTTAAAATACACCATCATAGAGTAATACAGTTTCGTTGCCGTGCTCTTCCATGAGATCGACATTCGTCGTTACGAAAACGGTAACGATTGCGGAGTCGGACTGCTGAGAATATGAGAACTTGAATGTAAGAAAATATTTACACAAACATGAGTGATGTGGAGAGTGTTCCCGCTAACCTAGGCTTCAAAGTGTAGTGCAGGGGGAAATTATACAGCACATTTTATGTAAATCACATTGAATGGGAAAGTAAATTTTTGGCGCTCATCATTCGTTTACGCTCCTGTTTTGTGAGCACTTGTGTCGCATACATGCTTGATATCGATAAAACATATTTATTATGTACGGTTTGGTGTGTGTGTGTGTGTATGAGTGTGCGTGTATGTGTGCGCGTGTGTGTGTGCGCGTGTGTGTGTGCGCGTGTGCGTGCGTGTGTGTGCGTGTGCGTGTGCGTGTGCGTGTGTGTGCATATGCATATGCGTGTGCGTGTGTGCGTGTGCGTGTGCGTGTGTGCGCGTGTGTGCGTGTGTGTGCATATGCATATGCGTGTGCGTGTGTGCGCGTGTGTGTGCGTGAGTGTGCGTTTGCATGTGTGTGCGCGTGTGTGTACGTGTGTGTGCGTGTGTGTGCGTGTGTGTGTGTGATGGAATCCGTGATTGTCAGCGAACCATATGTTTCGGAAATGACAAGAACCTGACTTGAGTAATTTAGCAAGGAGCGATTGTTCGAGTGAGCTGCTATAGCGTGCATAGCAGGAAGGCTTTCTTTGGGCAACAACGTCGTTCTCATCGCGCTCTCCTTTTTTTAAAGAAACCTGAAGTCTCATTAGTAAAAGACTCATTAGTAAAAAATTTTGACTAAGCTGCATTGAAAATAGACTGCTGAAAATTCGTGAAAAGCGAATTGAGGCTACTGACTTTATGAATAAATGTGACCATACGAGTGCGTTTCATCTCTGCAGCACTGACTATTAGAACTTGCCGTTAAGGATGGGCACACGAACTATATGAACTAGTGCACATACTAACTAAGGATGGACGTTTGCGCCGTAAACAGAAATTGCGCTAATGCGGTTTGCGCACCGTTTTATAATCATTCAGAAGTGAGCTCGCTTGTATGAGCGGGACATCAGATGCCCTTTGTGTGCATCAACTTCTGTTTGCCGTTGCCAAAGACAGGTGTCCGCTGTGCTTGGGAATGTGCGCACTATTCAGTTTGAATTATATCCGCTTCGAAGCACCGCGCAGCCGCATTGAGAGCAACAGATAGCTTTGCCGCAAGTTTGACTCACCCAACGGATGAGCCCTGCTCGGACAGTAAACTCACACACAGCGCAGGTTGGCTCTCGAATGGCAAGTGACCCCGAAAGCCAAACATTCGATCACAGTGCATCACATAGAAAGATTATTCCTGCGGTTACCTCATCCGCGCTCGACTTCGCATACCAACTGACCCCTCAACTATATTCACTGACATTCATGCAGTAATTCTCAAACACACATACTACGCCTATGTGCACACAACCTCGGCATCTTAATCGATTATGCAGATGTTTCACTGATATTTGCTACTAATTGATGTGGCGAAAAGTTGGAATGGTGGTTGGGCGGTGAGCCATGCGGACTTAACGAATGAATAATTTATTTTGATCCAGTCGTACTTTTACACAGTTCAGTCAAAGACAAACATTTTTTAAAGAGGATTCACACTCCTAATGGAAAGCTGGGAAAGAAATATTTTTGAGATAAAACGATTTAAGAATGGGAACACTGCGTGAACGGTTTTTTTGATGTCATCTGTGACTGTTTGCGAACGTTAGTCGATGGCAGCACCTTTCAATACACGGAGAATTTGCTTCTTCCCGACACTGATGACTAATTTCGAAGGCTAAAGAAGTTAAAGATGCTCATACTTTAATTAAGTTATGGCACCTTCACATTTTCCTTGCTGCTGTTTTGCCTGCGAATATTATCGCTACACTTCGACACTGTTCGATGTTTTAATTACAGTAATAATATTATATCGTCAAGGCAGAACAGTGGACGCTGCACCGTTGCTCGCTGAAGATATTTTTCATAAAACGCCTCAAACAGGAAATGTTCGGGAAGACGTGGGAGACGGATTGATCTTAACAAATTAAAAATAATGAACAGGCCGACTCGTAGTTTTGTACACTGATCCGTGCATCGGATATGCAAAATATAGTGAAGTTTTCTCGTTCCGTAGAACTAGTTGCTGATACCACCGTGTGGCGTTTCTAAAATTCATTCTTCTTAGAGCCAGCGCTTGTTGCACCCAATGATGAATCTAGAAGAAACACAGAATTGGATAAAGAAGTGCTATCAACCCTGATTCATCCGGAGTGAGAAGAAAAATTTCACAGTATTATTGAATCTTCGGCAACAATGCAGCGTAAGACTGGCAGAGGGGCGCGGGTGGGAAGGATGATGCACTGTTCAGTTCAGAACAGAAAAATACCTGGAATTCTTTGGTAGGTGAATGGAAAAAAGACTCGATCAGCTAAGTGCCAAAACGGTACGCATGAGTTACGGCGAGGCAGAAGAGCATCATTGCAATAGATTTGCTGCTGCTAATCGGACTGATTTACTGCATGAAGCGATACCCAGATGGGCATATTGAACTGCAGAAGGTCAAATCCGCTCTTATCAGTTCTGCTAAGTACGACCTGCAGAAAATTTTATTTCATTCTCACAGTACTCAGCGGCATCCCAGTGATGCATACACCAAGACGAATCTTGAAAGAGAGCAGCTGCAATTTCTAGCTCGTGTTTCTAATTCTTACGAATGGATGGCTTGTCGCCATCTCATCTGAGAAGAAAAACTCATACAATGAAGTTTAACTTCTATGGTATGCCAAGAAAGGAGCCACTCTTGGAAGGCACATACATGCCGAACAACTAGAGATGAGAATAAGTTATGCGTTAAAGGGATCTTTCAGATGATGGATACAAGAATTTTGCCGGTTTGGCAACCTCTTCTATAGCCCCTCAAAATAAAATACCCTCAAAAAAAAAGCACGCAGCTTTTTCACAGGAAGACTTTTTTGATTAGAAATTTTATTTCTGCATGGAATTTGCAATAAAAAAATATATTTATAAAGTGTCCGTTATAGGATCCATCGTGCTTAACAATAATACCGAGGAACAGTCTGCACCGGATAATCGACCGTTCACTTTGAGAGCGGCTCCTCGAAGCGCTCACCTTGTTGAATGCAAATAACCGATTCCCAAAGCGACCTTCTGGAAATTCGAAAATTTTGAGGCTAAAGATTTTTTTAAGCCGAAGGAATTTAAAAGGACTTTTAATTTCGTTTTAGATATTCCACAATAGAATCCCAAATGCAGCACAGACAAAAAGAACATTGTGTCTACCCAAATATAATCGAAGCCCTTTGATACGTGCCTTTGAGACCAAGAGATACTAGCCTTCAAAAGTTGTTCACAATTTGTAATAATATGAAGCAACGAAATCTTCAGTAATCTTAATGATCTTATTTGCATATCTTATACTGTTTTTGCGTAGAAATGAGTGACTACCAAACACTTTTTGTTCGGCAAATAGAACACTCATAAAAAGTACAGAAAACGAACTAATGTTCGTAACCTATTTCTTAAAGCACCTTCAACCGCTCGTGTGCAAAAGGATCCACAGGGATATACGTTTCTGTGCAGTGTTTTGATTTTAATGTATAACGGCATTTTTCAAAGTTATTATGAGCTTACACTGTTTTTCGACTTTTCCAAACTCAATGATTGTCCTTAGCACATTTCACTGCATCATTTTGTGGAAACTTTTTAAAAACGAAAGCACTGCGTCCGTGCTGCAATTAGCTGAATGCGGCTTAAGAGATGTATACCAATCACCGCATATTTCGTCGGATGTTTTATCACAACTTTGAAAACACAAAATCGTTATCACATTTACATTTGCGGTATATTCAGGCACTTCTCAAAAAAAACTCAATGATTGTCCTTAGCACATTTCACTGCATCATTTTGTGGAAACTTTTTAAAAACGAAAGCACTGCGTCCGTGCTGCAATTAGCTGAATGCGGCTTAAGAGATGTATACCAATCACCGCATATTTCGTCGGATGTTTTATCACAACTTTGAAAACACAAAATCGTTATCACATTTACATTTGCGGTATATTCAGGCACTTCTCAGGTATATGGAAGAATATTTCTCAAACTCATCCTGTATGCACACAAAGATTTTGTATACAAAAAAGTTGCTAGCCATCTTTTCCTTTCGCCAACCCTCCACTTCAACCCACCGAGATTACAGCAATTCAATAAGATGCAAACGCCATTTTGGGCCGGAACTTATCTGAAATGGTTTACACTAGGTATATTCGTGTACATCACGAGAGGAGCGAAACCCTCCAATATAGACGTTTATAAATTTTCATAAGGAACAAATGCAATTTTATGTAGACTTGTGCATCCTTTACAAGAAAAAAGTGCGGTTTAGAAAGGTTAGCTTGTAAATGTTTGACGAGGTGCGGTACGGTCATAACTAGATTGATTTGTATATCTCGTATGAGAAGCAGCGCAATTTCAATCGGATTTACACACTTTTCTCGAGAAGCAACAGATGCTTTAGGCAAATAACTTTTTTCTTCACTGTAAAAAAAACTTGCAGTTTTAGCCATACTTTGATTTGTTTCACGAGCAGCAAGTATAGATTCCGGTAAGTTTTTTTTTCACTTTCAAGGGAAGCAGATGTTTTTGCATATGTTTATTTAGACATGTGTATATTTCACGTGAAGCTAATGCAGTTTTAAATAGATCTGTAAGTTGTTTCGAGGCGAAATTGCATTTAAGTTAGATTTGCACTTCTCACAAGGAACTAGTGCAATTTTAGTTAAATGATATGCATTGCTTTTGCGAGAAGAAACTGCACTTTCAGGCAAATGCAAATTGCACTTCCTTTCATCAAAAGTAATTGCAAATTTGAGGGAAATTTGTACTTCTTTTACGAGAGACACCTAACTTCTTAGACTGTCCTATATGTCTTTAAGGAAACACAACTTGCAGTTTCAGATGAGGTTTTACGCAGATTTCTTTGCATTGCATATAAATAATTATGGCTTTATTTTCATTTATATACTTTCCTTGAAAAGCAAATAGTGTTTTAGATAAACGTATATATGTTTCCTTCAGACGAAGCGAACGCAGTTTTAATTAGTTAGGTCGATGTCTGTATGCTTTGATGCGAAGAAAATGCAGTTAGGGGTATACTTGTGTGTACCATAGCAGAGAAGAGTGCAGCTGTAGACAGATTGCTATTTGTTTTACGAGAAACGATTGCGGTGCTAGGCACATAGGTACATCTCTTTCGAGCAACAGTCGCACCTTCAGGTAGATGTATGACTTTCTTGAAAAGCAAGTCCCCTTCAAGGCACAATTCTGTTTCTCCCACAAGAAAAAATTATATTTATTTATTGGACGCATCATACCGATTAAACGGCGATTTTCGACTGACGCAATGGTAAAATCGTAAAGCTTCGCAATGGATGAAGCAGTTGTGATCTGCATGCATGCTCAACTGAACGCCGATTGCTGAGCGATCAATGAGGTAGTGAATTGTGATCAGCGCGGTGCGTGGTGCCGTCTCGAGGGAGTATTGCTCAGCTATGGGCTGCTATACGGCCAAGGTCAACAGTTCACGTGTGTTTTGGCTCTTTCTTTATACGGCATCAACCAATTAGAGAAACGCTTGTGTGATGCCGCTAAAGATTAGAGCACTCGCATCTGGCTTTATTTGTGTTCGGCATTCCGTCGTGTCATGCGTGTATCGAATAGATCAAACGAGCAGCCTCCTTACAATCACTCGTTGTCCATTCCCCAAACCCCTTCGCAAACGCTTCAGCTGGTCAACGAGCACCGGAAGGAAGCAAGTCTGCTTGTATGTGATTACCAGAGAAACACGGTGCTACCATCAGAATGCCCAAGAAAGTGGACTATAGGAATCAATCGAAAACGATGAGCACACCTAGTTTGGTAATGACGATGCTATCCAAATAAGCTCATCTGTAATGAAGTCCACTGCAGTGAAATCTCTGCTCCTCATATTTGATCGGAGACGTTTTCGAAAAACAAATTCCTTACCGCAATCAACCTCTGGTGTTCGTTCATTCTATGCAAAATATTACCTGAGGATTTTTCAGTGACGGTGAAAAAGGCATAAAAATTGCACACAAACACGTATTGATAGGCAAGCCTATCTTACACATCGTTTACGAAATGAACTCACGAATGACTGTGCGCCTTTATTGCAATCTAGGCTATTATAACTCTGTCTATCGGGCTAAAAAAGGGTTTCGGTGGAAGTATTCTATTCTAGCGTTTCTTTTATTTGTCAGACCTCGCTTACAAAAGCTGCGATATACTAGAATGACCCATCCAGGCTGTCTCTGTTCACTTTCACCTGAACTGTTCCAGGATTTCAGGACTGAGTTCGTTTCCCACGCAGTGTGCAAGGTTCTGTTCGGTTTTACACAGCTGCATAGCAACAGCATTTTCAAAAGCTCCAGCTTAGGTGAATATCAAAAACGATTGCTTAGATACTGTGAGATTAACGCTCGCTTCCAACTATAGACGTAATGTCGAGAACAAACTACATGGATTTGTGAGGATGTCGTCACCCATCCAGAACCTCGTCGATACCGTTATCACGATTTTTCACAGCGCTGTCCTAAATCGTATTCCAATTCAACAATACTGAGCAAAAAACAAAAAATTACAAAAAAAATTCATGAGACCCCTGAGCGACACTTTTATATGGACGATATTATGGGGTGAATCACTTTTTTGGTATGTTTACCATAAACTTCTGGCAGCGCCAATTTGCAATACACGAACAGAATTCTTTTTTTAAATTACCCAAATTTGAGTTTGTGGTGCTATGATTTTGGCTTTAAGAGCGGAAATGTCAGCATAAATAAACCATCTTTCCTGACGCATTATATGCTCTCATTTGCAACATATTATACGAGTGTTTTTTGAATAGAAAGAATACTTCAATACTGTTGCAAATCGTGCGTAGAAGGCAAAGCGAGGCGATCGTGAACGAGACATTGCGCGTTGCACAACGAACACTGCAACAAGCGCAACAAATAGCGACTGGTAAGTTTAACGGCTAACAGTTTAGTGAAGAGAGACTTTGACGAATGATTTGTTGTAAGTGGTATACATAATGTAGGTTGTTAACGTTGCTGAACTCAACATAATGATTAAGGCAGATGGTTAAGGCAAATAGCCAAACGTACTTTGACTTGTGGTTGGCGCATTTTGAAGTTGTGACCGAAGAAACGAACTAGAAATTCGTATGTAATGTCAGTAAGCGGCGAACACAAATTGTATAAATCATGAGCCTTTAACGTGCTTTCAGCGATTTAAGTGATGTGGGAAATTGTTGAGCGAATAAGAAAAATAAGTGGGCATAATCATGGGTAAAAGAGAGTAAAAATTATTGCAGACGGCAATGGTAGAGCAAACTTATCAAAATAGACCTCCTTCACGTTTTGATTCTTTGCCTGCCCAGTTAGTAGAGCAGGTAATTGTCACCTTACTCATCTGGCTCGGCTCAATGTGTACACATATCGTCCTCTCATTACTTCATGTTTATCGCTATGATGCGCTCGCTATGTTTCATTTTTGTGTGGAATAAAGACTGTATTGCCATTATTCGGCTTGTCCACGACAGGCCGCAGATTGGATCATTCGTCACCGCATCGTATAAAAGAGTTCGCCGGTAAAATGATTGAACGAATGAAACCGTATTTTAGACAGAGATGAAAACGGATTCTCAACGGAATAATGCAAAATATTCGTTCGTTGCATATGTAGACCATTTGTTTGGTGAATGAAACCATATTTACGAAACAGAATTATCGAAGCAATTTGCATAAGTAAGCCGGTCATGCTGCTTGAAAAAAAAAAGCAACGCAGCTTTATGTGCAGTTTGAAATGGAACTGTAGAAGAGCAACTGTACTAGTAATGCGGCCAAAGTAACGAAGCAAAGTATAAAACGAGCAGAGGCTTTCGTGAACTACATCAACGATCGCCATCAATTTTACGAGGCAAGAGAAATGCGCACAGCAGAACCTAAATCATATATGGATCCACCTCTCTCAGTTTTGCATAATTATTCTGGATCATAATTCTCTATGGGTACACGAAAAACTGTCCCCTCCCCCCTTTTACGAACCCAGCGCACTGCTATCGCTCGCAAGTAAGATGGTGCCATATATAAAACAGGCAGCTGTCAACACCAGCCGGTCTGCTATTTTTTCTTCAGTTCTATTCTCCAACGTAGAAATGAGGGAACCATTTCGATGCCAGGCTCGTCCTCCTTAGCACCAACCAGAAAAATTTGCCGTATTTGGCTGTTTAAAAAAAATCAGGAAGGCATCTCTTCACTGAGGAAATATCCTTCCAAATTCCAACCTCTGTTTTCCAAATTCCAAATTCTGTCTTTTTTCCAAATTCCAAATTCCAACCTCCAACCTTCTCCTGCTTAACATACTCCTTTAATAAGTGCTCTACCACATATCCACGGCAAGAAAACACCACAATCATTAGGCATCTACCATTGTCAGTTCAAAGCAAGATTTCAAACTTAATGAACTAATTGAGGGCACCAATAGAAACCTGCTACGGACGTGTCCATATATAAAACGATGTATATCTAACGAAATACTCATATTCACTATTAAAGTGAAGTCGAATTATATCGAATATATGTACAGAAAGAAAAATAACGAGATGAAGAAAACTGCAAAACGAAGTGTTAACAACTTTCGCACTCTAAAATTACGGATTACACAGCACGGGGCACTCAGTCTATTGTGTAGTAATTTTCTCCTAGAAGGATGGATGGCCATAGGCAGTGAAAGCTAATTCACAGCAAAGGGAAGGAAGACGCAATGAAAATGAAAAAAAAAAACGTTGCTTTATTCGATATACCACAGATTAACGGCTGTGGTAGGCGACATCATATGAAAACCAATCTTTATAAAGAAGGAAGCGACTTGGCATGTGTGTTGGACACGATATGCGCTTTGGCGATTCATCTGTTATGCTCTTGGAAATGACAAATATTCAAATTTTATTCGACTCGAGCGCTGCTGTAAATTTTTCATGAGCATTCATTTTTTGGCGGCTGAATAAGCAGTTCGACCGGTCTCGAAATGCACGCCTTGTCCTTGTCCGGCGCGTAAGTCTCGAATTAGACAACTTTTGCAAAAGTTTGAAATTGGGGACAGGAGAGATGATCTGATAGAAGGTTAGGGCAAGAGATGGGATGAGATGTTTTAGAGCGTAGATCGTTGATAAGAAGTTTCGTAACTGTAGCCACAGTGGTTCCTGTGATAAAAGCTGCTCGAGCATTCGAAACGGCAGGCGAGGTTCCAGCTCTCAGTCTTTCGTTATCTAGTGGTCGAACTAGATAACGAAGGATTGAGAGTTGGAACCCCTGTTGTGGACAATGATTCACGCACACAAAACATTCTTGTCACTGTCCAGTCTCAGGGACTGTCTGGTCCCAGATGATATCAACCCCACTCTGATCCCTTCGTTAATGTGCAATGAATAAAATCTTACTTTATGCACTCTCGATAAGGTTACCAATGTTCATAGTATCATAGGCTTCATTTTTCTGGCTTTCGACACAAATGACACAGAATTCTTAGTGAGTGCGCATTTTCGCACACACAGTTCCTCATTACTGTTCCTTCATTCATCCACAGCAAACAGCAAGAGACCATTTGCACTCCGCAATCCAAAACGTACACAACTAATAGAAACGATAAAGAGGAGTTGCTCTGTGCGTCTATATAAGCACCACAAAAGCACTGTTGAACTACACGGTTAGAGCTAATCGAGCCATCTTATCGCTTCTTAAGCTGACAATAAGCCAAAAAGAAGTCGTCGAAATAATAATCATTTATTTCTTAAGTCCATACCTCTACAGTGAGTAAATATCAGTAATGGTCCATTCGAAGCCAAACATTATGAAAAGATCGAATACACAGTCTCTGGGGCTTTGTGGTTAAATTTTGGAATAATCTACGTCGAAATATTGTGACCGCTACCTCCTCTGAGACCTTCAAAAACTATGTAAAGGAGTTTTTGGTCCAAAACTTCACATTCTAATGTCATCACATGAACCGGTTATTATTTTGAAGTTTCCGTGCTCCTTACACTGCATGCCTCCCCGTATTTTGTTTGATTATGCTTACGATCTTTATTCCTTCTTTATTCGCGACAACGAACGCACATTGTCCCACCTGTAAATAAACTCTATGGGTCTTTCATGTGCGCCTCATGTCTATTGCACTGCGTGCACAGAAGCCGAGCCAACCGGTCAAAACAACAACCATTATTCGATTCATGAAAGTTTAATGGTATCATACCTCCTCGAGAATCGGAAGGCTAGCGTGCTGCAGACCAACCTGAGCAACACTCTCTCATTTACCACCTGGACATTCTTATCACCGAGTATAAGACACACCGGGCTCTACGATGATCAAATAAGCTCTCTATGCGTCGTTACTCTTTTGAAACAGTAGTTTCCCGTATAATGAGAAAAAAAAACAAAACAGTATCTTTAACAATATGCCCAGAATGTTTTGGAAGTAGCGAATTCGCACACTCGCATAGATGAAATGCTGTCCATCGGCATATTTAAACCATGCCCTACTTTGCTTGACTTAGTTCGTTCGACAACAAACTTAAACACAACAAATCTTTATTTGCGTGGCTTCATTGCGGAACTCGACTCGTCTGGGATAGACACCTCATTTCCATTCATCCATTCATACACACATAAACCATACAAAAGCAACCAGTTCAAAAAAATCACTCATCAAAAACATTGTAAGTAAACAACATTTAATACAGGGCAACTCCAAGGGTCGGCTGACTATCGAATTTAACATTCGACAGAGACATCCATCGAAATGATGCAAAAAATAATTTTCGAGCAATAAAACAAAATTAATTTCGAAATCTTGCCAAGCTTGAACTCCTATACAAAACTGGGAAAGAGGAACCGACGTAAAGCTTAACTATAAGCACTTCTCTTTGTCAAACAAACGATTAAAAAAACTTGCAACCTGTAAGTAGCAATAGCCTCGGTGGATCAGTACCACTTTAGGAATGCAACCAAACAAGGCTGACTATAAACCATGGTTTTACCACAGAAGAGTCAAAAACGCAGATTTTTTGCAACTGGACCGCCTCGTTGATCTGCTTGCAATTTGCCTGGACTAAACGGGATGGCTGCCCCTTAAAAGTTTCAAAAGTATTTAACGGGTCTCAATGTCATCCCCTTCCCCCCGACCTCAAATAAGAGCAGTTGCTAAGAAAAACTTTCAAAAGCGTATTCAACAACGTCCGTTACTGCCTATCCATGCTCGTCTTGAAAAAAGCAACGGTGAAATAAGAAAACAAATAAGTACAATATAAAGAAAAAGGCCAGCGGCCGAATGCATAGCACTGTATCGGCTATAGCAAATGATCGCAACTTAGGCACACCATCTTCTGCTCCTCTTACTCTTCATTGCCCCCCCTCCCCCCTCCCTTCGCTCCTCCCTCATCCAATCACACTGCTTTTAAGACCAGAGAAAAAATCGACACCGACGCGCGCTCCTCAAGTGTTGATTAAGAAGCTGGATTTTTGAAATATGGAACATATTTCAACTGGAATGTTTCCGAAATTACCAATCCCTATTCATTCACATCTGCGCATACCAGCCCTTAGATTCAATCAATTAAGCACGCACCACTGAATCGTCCAAGGGAATTTAGGCTCAGTAGCATGACTGCACCATTTTTGCGATAGAATTTCTTCTGGAGACGTCTCTATTTTGATAGAAAACCGTTCAGTGCAAAAACTATACAATCGATCAAGCTTTATCTTACTCCTGTTCCTTAAGTAGAAATTCTCTTGACCCCGTGAGGCAGGGGAAAAATCCTTCCTGCTGACTGTCCACTTGTTCCCATTTTTTCCATATTTTAGCCATACATCCTCGAATCTTTGTATGATCTCTGCAACATTTGCGCAGACCCTTCTTCTAACTGCATGCCTGCAATGAAGTGAGTGGGGGGAAGAGGGAGGAACGGGGTTGTGCCCTCGCTATAATTTATTGTTTTTGCCATTGCAAACCTAACCACATGCTGGTTCAAATAATCGATTAGCGCGCATAAGCAAACATACTGAAAACTGGTTCGGCTAACGTACACATTCCCGTTCTGCGACAATTCCGGCTTGAGACTCTCGTTCCCCCTTCAGTTCCCGTTCCGACCTCCCAGAAATTGCTTCTGGTGGAATTTCCATGTGCGTAAAAGCAATACGGCAAGGCATAGATGTAGTAAAAATGCTCAACTGCGAGTTGGCAAGAACAGAGAAAGATGCAGTGCCTGTAAGGTGCAATTAAAACGACGGTCGAATATGGCGTTGTTGCTAGTCCATACCTTCCTCATCCTTCGCGAGTAGCTCCCTTGCATGACGCAGCGCAGCACCCTCATTGTAATGAGCCTTCCTTTTCTTTTCAAATTCACGCTTGTGAGCTGCAGAACACGTCTGGCACAAAATTTTGCTCAGATACACCGTGTGGATGCACGTAAACGTATTTGTGGAAAGGAAATGCGGACAAGAGGAATCACCACCTCAAGAGGACCAATGAAAGTTTAATGAGCGATGTTTTGCAACTTCGGCTACCTCACCCCCCCCCCCCCCCCCCCCCCCCCTCCTCTCCTGCCCTCCCCCCCCTGACAAGAGGAATCACCACCTCAAGAGGACCAATGAAAGTTTAATGAGCGATGTTTTGCAACTTCGGCTACCTCACCCCCCCCCCCCTTTCCCTGTTGCTTCTGGTCGAGTTCAGCGCAAACCTGGTGGGGAAAGAAAACGGTGAAAACCCAGCGGAAACCGAAAAAAAACTGATACTTCGATTAACTTCTAACCTATACACTGAGGGACCAACCAAATCCGACAGGAGCTTAAAAGTAACTAAGAATCTGCATATACAAAGGCACCTTACAACCTGCCGCTTCAAACTGCACGGGAACAACATAAGTTTGCTGAAAAAATTACTACTTTATTATTCATGACAAGAATTAATAAGATAACTTTACTGGTCGACAAACCAGTTCCTAGTCATAAATTCCTGTGGCAGGTCAGCGGTTTAAAATACTTATGTTAATTTCGCTTTCTGGCAATTTATGGCACCCTGTGCATTTGCTAAAGTGCATGCCGTACCGGTACCTTCGCGCATACGAGAAAGCTACCACGATGTGCCCTTCGGCAGTTCCACTCACCACGCCAACTGACTTCATAAGCTCTTAGCGAACTGCGAAATTTGACGAGTAATTCACTAACATGCAAATAATCCCGATCTTCTATATGAAGGACATGCATTTCTGTAACTCAACTGGTTGTAAAATGCATTCAGTTTTTTTTTTTTCGGCAAAGCTTACAGATTACAACCACCAGAGTTCGTAAACCTAGCGATTTTAGAGTTGAAATTACTGAACCGACTCACACATCCGCATGTATGCATGTGCTCGGACATTACGCCTCCATGACGTGCTTGCAAATGTAGATAAACCACAAGTCATTGAAAAATTTCAGCGGAAGATTTACACAGCCATTCGGCTTGGTGAAAACGTGATACGTTAAGGATCAGTCTCGGTTGGTGAATGAAAATATGAGCACATTAACTCTCCCTGTGATCGCACAGTGTTGAATTACTCGGAAAGCTCCATGAAGAGGCTCTCTAGACCAAGAGGATTTCCGTCCATCAAAATGGGATCCCCTTGCTATACAGATTCAACAGTTTAATTTGTAGTAATTACACAAAGAATACCTACCGAGCTGTTCGGGCGTAAGCTCTGATTCCTCGTCGTATTCGTCTGAGGGAGCATATTCGGTGAAGGCTGGAGGCTGAGATGAACCAGCCTGAATACTCTCGGCTAACTTTACGGGATCAACGGCGCCCACTAATGAAACACGCCGAGGTCGCGAGCCACGACCTTCAGAATCTTCTTCACTGTCACTATATTGATGGTATGGTGTTTTCGGCTCATCGATTTTCATGTGCCTAAAACAGAGGGCGGTAATGCAAAAGCAATACACGAAAAGCGAATTTAAAACAGCACACTTAACAATGAGTTTGTATAACAAGACAGTATTACCTTAAATTGAAAAAGTCGCAAAGATTTCTAAAAAAACCTCTTTCCATACCAAAATATTGCAAAAGGAAAGCATAACGAGCGGTGCAGGAAACAGAAAAAGAAGACAGCCACACCCTTCTTCCACTGAACAGGAAATGCGAACGAAGGCTTTTAATAAACAAAATGCTTCTTGGCTGATGGGTCGCTTTGCCAATTTGTGACAACCGTTGAAGTGGCAAGAACCATGAATGGGATGATGGCGCAATTACCAACAGTGACAAAGCATATATGACGCGGAGCATAACCTGACTATCTCTTCGTCATGAAGGGTCAGGAAGGATGCGATGGGGCAGAGAAATGCCAATTATACTACGACTGGTAGATACCAACAATTAAATTAAGGTAGCCAGAAGATCAAACAGCCCTAGATTTCGGCAGTTCAACAGCACCATGCATGTGAATACTCTCTGTCAGAGCCGCCAACACTGCTCCCTATAAGACACAGAAACATAAACACATTCTTATAATATCATGGACCATAAGCGAATCCGCTGGATAAAAAAAGGATGGACAGCTCTATTTAAAATATACTACAACGGTGCGACGAAACGCCTGCAGACCCTTTCTATGGCAATATGGAATTCATTTTTGAGCCTGAAAACAACCACCAACACAATTAAGCGACAGGTTAGGGCAGTTTAAAAATCAGCATTTGAACTCAGAACTAGAAAGAAAGGCAATCGCTGAAAGGAAGTTCAAACAATGATGTGGGGGACTAAATCACTTGCTCAAAACCCAACAAAACAAGAACCTACTTCCGTGCAAGTAAGCGAAAATAAGAATCGCCGCATTATCCCATACATAACCCATATATATGTGACCCCTCATCAACGGCAAAATTTAACGAGTAAACATGCGAAGAAGTGATGTGCAAGGTGGGAGTTACCCTCACGACATTTGCGTGTCTTATATATGTTTGCCATATTACGCAGCCCATCAATGTGTTTATTTCTCTGAGATGTGCACCACTACGAAAATGCAGAACAAATAGCCAGATTTTCGAAATAATCGCCCATTACAGCGCGAACAAACGAAATGTCAACCATCAAGACAATCACCTCTTTCCTTTCCCATTTCAGCTTCATTCAAATTTCGCAAAGAAACCCAACCGCTCCCTATTCAGAATTCAGCTCCTCTTCAAATTTTGTACCGTCCGGATAGGACAATCATAAAAACTTCCTCCAGCTCAGTTTTTCCGAAATAAGCTCCCTCCTTCGAAGATACCATT
>JPKZ01000681.1:222238-234550 GCA_000803305.1 Toxocara canis
GCTTCCCGCCTCAGAACTTAGCTCTCCCCTGTGGCAAGAAGAGAAGCTATAATGCACGGGACACACATTCCAAGACTCGCGGTAAGTTACTGAGATAGCAGAAATTTCACGAGGTGAAGGAGGGAAGATGAGCTCACGAATCCCCATTTTCGAACAGAAAAGGAACGATGAACTGGTCAGAACGCACTGAAACTTTCCACATTCATCGATACATTTGTGGTGCGACAATTCGAAAGAATTTTCATTTAAAGCATGACCGACACACCACTCGACAGCTGTTTATAAAATGATACTTACCCATAGTCCTTATCGGGAGGATGATGGGTGGCAAGGATGTTCATCTCGTCAAAATGCGCCCTCCCATCGTCAGCCAACGCACGCCTCGCTTCGTCCAACGATGGTTGCTTAGCCCAAAATTTTCAGATTTAGCACTTAGATTGGACATATAATCGCACAATCTTCCTAACAAGACATTATTGCGCAAGAACATCGAGGCAACTACTACTCCTCCTGGAAGACGAACACCTCATCGTTCCTGATGCTGACCACAACATAACATAATGTAACATACTAAACGTTTGCATAAAATTAGCAACGAATCGACAACGTGAACTGCGTGAGCTGCCATTAAAAGCCGAAAGAAAACAAGTGCACCCCTCTAGAACAGCTGTGAATTATATAATCTCATGCGATTTTATTGTGATGATACGACTTATTCATAACTGCAACATTTCTTTTTGTTTGACTGCAAAAATCAACTAAAACTCCGGTTTTCTACGCGCTTTACATATGTTAACTGCGCCTAGATCACTCCGAATAAGTTCGGCGATCTCGAATGTTGGCTTGATGACAAGCACATACTTGAACAATTTTCGCAACAAAATCCGACATCCTCTTCACAGTGGTGCTTAGCACTCTCCTCGCTTCACTGTTACTTAGTCCGATTGTTAATGAAATAATTCTTAAAGGAGAATAAACACTGGTAAGCATTCAGCAAGATCTACCTTCAATATGGACTTTTTCGGTTTCAACTTCAAACATTCGCTGGGATCCTTGTGTGAAACGTCCGTATTTTGCGGATCCATTTCGCTTTCACCATTCATTGAAAAACTCTGAAAACATATGGCGATAGCACAAGTGATGTAAAGATCCGTCCTATATGAAACGCAGCTTGATCACAACTTGACAAGGAGACAGGAGCAATACACATCGCTACGTCGGGACGCCGATATGCGTCTGCACTCAGCTTTTTTGTTGGTTTAGAAAGCCATAATTCAATAACTGAAAGAAAAAAAAACCTTTTACAATTCCCAAGATAAGCGGTTGCGAATGAACATCATAACTCGTCCTACAATTTTGATGGTTCTCGTTTTGTTCATCAAAAATTTAAATCATTTTATCGGTAGAGTGGTAGAGCTCTTGCAGAATGTACACTGCTTTCAGCAACACAGCAAGAACGCCTAGAGGAAACCGCTTTCAAACAATGTTGGAGTTCTTCACTTTCAGTTTTCTCAATGAATGTTCAAAAGGAAAAAGCAAGGAATTTATGACAACAGCTCGTGTGTTTTTCACTTTACCGATCTCGTTGCTGTGCAAAGAGGCGAAGAAAACTTCAAACGAAATAAGAGCACTGCATTGGCATGCTGACTGCAACAATCACAAATGCATATATTGCCTCTTTCAAATAAAACGGCAGTCTAGACACTAGCTCGAATAATTGCAATCACTCTGTCTTCGGCTAAGGAATGGAATGTTTTCGTTATTCGTTTTGCATTTCAGCGTTTTCGCAATTCAGAAAATATTCTGAAATATGGAACACAAAGCGAATAGAAAGATTAAAAGGTACAGCAACCGAATGAGATGGAAAAATTTTCTGATGAGATAAGTACAGTTACCCAAAGTTGCTCGAGTATAACGATCGAAGAGAGCCGAAAAATTCTTTAAGATAAGACGGGCACGGCGCCAGGAAGTTTTCTGAGCCGATGCTCGCACATCAACTGGGAAAACTTTTATGGCAAAGATGGCGAAGCAGCTGGAGATTTCTAAAGCATGGCAAGCAAAGCGAATCGACAATTTCAAAGATAACGCGAGCGAAGCGAGATGAAAACTTTTCAAGAGAGGCAAGTAAAGCTAGTCGAAAATTTTCAGATTAGGTGCAGCCGACGGAGCCGAAATGCATGATAAGCTGAAAATCATGATGACGAGGTCAGCATAATGAGCTATAATTCTTTTCACAGGCAGTCGGTGATTTCTCGGTGGCCTCTCGTATTCGAGGACATATGGATTTCCCGGGGTCGCCTCATATGTAAAAGGCCGGTAAATTCATAGCAAAAGACTGGGCGTGATTGATGACAGCCTAAGACCGAATGTCCAATAAACGAGCTTCGTTATGTTTAACTACTTTTATTCACTGATGATGAGTACCGCTACAATATAATAACGTGCTAGGAATCTTACACTTAAAACTCATCAACGGTGGGACGAAAAAGTGTGAACAACTTTTCGGAATTTTGCTCGTTTAACGAGACGTGAAGATGGGAAAAAAAAGCAGGGTAATTAATTCTCTATGATATGGTGCGCTAAAAAGCTTTATATGCACGGTTCATCGCGTAGGGGACGAGAGGATAAACCAAATGTTACAGTGATCTCATGATCAAATAAACGGACTGACTTATCCGAAACGTTAAACAACCTACGCAAAATTCGCAAATCGCCATGCTGTGCTACAGGAACTCACTTAAGTTCAAAACAAGTTCGGATGGGAGTTATGATGATATGCGCTTTTATATTGTCATGCATCAAGGAAACTAGTGCTATAAACCTTTCAGAATTAAGGAAGATTGCGATGCGTATTTTAACCGAACGGATCGGCCGCACAACTTCCTATCCAAAATTCAATTTTCTTCATCTTCTTTGCGCGTGCGCGGGATAGCGACGCAAAAGCGAACAATTCGGAAGGCTTGAAGAGGTCGTTTGTATTGCTCGAAATACTCCAAATGCGGTTCAAAGTAGTGGAACAACAGTAAAAAGCGAGAAGCAAGAATGTAAAGTAGCGAGGAGACTTCATTTCCATCGATAAATTTCAGAATTTAGCGTCGCCGTCAGAAAATATCCAACTGAGTGGAACAATTTTTAGTCACATGAATAAGAAAAACGTACACATAAAGAGGACGTAGCATTCGTTGTAAAGAAATATAAAAATAGTGAGTGCACTTCCGTAAAGATAATGAGCCGGCACTGCTATTAACAGCTGTTTACAGGAGCCCGGCGCCGGTGCACAGCCAGGTGTTGCTGATGATGGCATTTGTGAGAAGAATAGAGCTCAAGCCTGCTAGTACTAGCTGGTTTCTTCTTTCTTTGTCTCATTTTACTATTGTATCTGTATAATCATTTCGTTTCCGATGAAAACATTGGCTATGAAAGGAAACGGGCAAGGAGGACACCGATTTGTTTGCACATATCGCTAGGAATCTGCTCCTTTTGGAAGCTCCCGTAGCTCTCATAAATGATTCTACACTTACTTCAGTCAAGAGGAATCGCAGAATTTCAGTCTCGCTTTAGGTAGGAGCGAGTCATGTTGGGGTTGCATAGCGGAGGCCATTAAAATGGATTGAGCACCAAGAAGGCTGAAGGCGAATTCTCCCGGATGCCTGAAGCGCAGCGCACCTAACGCGCGCCTGCACGCCAGTGAGGCATATTCTAGTGACCAGAGCTTGTCAACATTTAAAACATTATTCTACCCTCCTTCTGCAAATGTAAGTCCGCGTAAACCTTCATAAATTTAACCTTGGATAAGCCCTCCATGAGGAGTCATATTAAACTCCGTATGTTCTCAAATTCAATCCTCCTTTGAAGACGCCATTCCAGAGAACACTTCTTCACATATCGTCTCCCTCTCCAATGAAGTTTTCCCCTCTGGGAAGCTAAACTCCTCTTGATATCGCTTAGTTAAAAACACCACGCATTCTAAAACGAACTTTTGCCCGTGAATTTACCGCAACAATGAGTTTTAGTGTAATGATGCAGCACTTGAAGGGTAGTGCAATGGGTGAAACCACCGCCATAACCGATTGCGCCATCTCCTTTCATAGGTTTCAGCTGTTGCGACCGAGAGTATTTGCAACGTTAAGGCGAACAGTTTTTTAAGCCTAAAAGCCCGCTACTCTGTGATTCGGCGAATGCCGCAGCTTAAACTCAGCTATTTTCTGACACTGTTTCGTTGGGATCGCTGACAGTTGTGCCCGAGACGATTGCAAAGCGGAAAACGCTAAACGGAATAGTCTGAAATATCCAGTATCGAGACTGATTCTTCAGCAGCACTGTTTAATATTTCTGTATACTATCACAGCAAACCTTTAACAGCAACTTTTCCTATTTCATTTGATGATGAGGGGGAGGATTTATTTAGCAATTCTAGTTATAACTTTTGTCTAAGAATGGATGGAGTAGTTAGTAGTTGATTAATGAGCAGGCCGCTGGAGCGAATTGAATTGTTAATGATGCACGTCAGCCGGCCGAATACAAATAAGATCTAGAATGAGTCTCAATTCTGCCCCGTATGTTAGCAGTTGCGATAACACCTACTGTTTAAACAAAGGTACCAATTTTTGCGGCTTCCACATAAAGCGTATCAGAAGAAAATTGGTGTCACATCGGGAAGCAATGATGGCCCCATGACGTTTTGTAGAAGTAATTGCAAGGAAATATTGTGCAAGAAATATTCTTTTTATGCAATCGAAAATGATCTGTTCGATCGCAAAATGTGGTATCAAATGCCGTCACATCACTGCTTATACGTTTGGAAAGAGGCATAGGAATATGACACGCGTCATATATAAGGGCTGTGGCACATAGGCGGACGTTTCGCCGTCGAGATCTAAAAAAATCTCGCTATTCCAGCTGTATGAAATAGAAATGGAACGCATGAAGGTTAAACAATGAATAAATGCGGACCAAACGTGAGTATTTACGGATGTACAACACAAAATTTAGGCATCTTTTAGCCGCAGCCACCAATAACAAAATTCATATCGCGCTACATACATGCCAATATTGACATGACTGCTGCATCGCTCATCGATAACGTGGATCGATTGCGCATGCTAATCCTCGACTTTACGAGCACCAATTAATTTCCTTTTTTCCCTACCACATCCAGTATACCCACTTGATATCAACCACAGTGTTGCCTCCGGGGCAAAATTAGCGTAACGGTTCCCCTTCCATTCTCTTCTATCGTACATCTCGCAAACTGTGCTTGGTAGTCAAAATTGGTAGCCAAATGTGCTTGGTAGTCAGACTTAATCACACAACTACATCTCGCTATGATCTGATGAGGTCGACAGCGCTGTCGCGGATGTAACGGAACATGCTTTCGCTTTGGGACACAGCTCTTAACATTTTTAAGAGGCAAAAACCTTTTCGAGCAGTATCTAGTCAAAAAGAACCATGATGACGTTTTGATTATGACTGCTGCATGTTCAAGAATCCCTGATACACAAATGCACTACTGGTTTGTGGTATAAAATTAAAACATTTCCGTAGTGCCCTACTGCTTCGATGCGTTCACTTCTAGATGAATGGGGGCGAGCGGATTTGGAGCGAAATAAATGCGTAATGCATGCGAGATAATCAATTGCGGTACATCACGGTCACCGTATTGTAGAAGGCAAACGTACAACATGAAGAGCGACTGCAAACCTGAATAGGGTCAACTCTTTTCCTTCTTAGCTCTTCACCCATACCTAGCCGATGTGTTTCGCAGATTTGGCTGAGGAATATTTTCCTCACTTCTTTATTGCCTCTTTTTTTTTCTACGTTTCATGCCACTCAGACAAGGCCGTTCACAATCCTACCAACTATGGAAGGTATAATCTAACTCGTTTGTGCCTTTTTTACCAAATTTACCCTCCAATTACGCAACGTTACGCTCTTTGGAAGAATATTACTCGACTGGAACGCGAAAATGAACACGAAATATTTATTATTCCATTTGAAGAAGGAATATATCAGTGCAGAGTTCCTTTTAACGATTCTATAAGCTGTTACGAAACTACGTCACAGCAGATCTCATAGGAACAGAACGGACAGGGTAGGATGGTGAAAAAAAAATAAGGAGAGGAAAAGAGAGAAGGCAGATCAGATTTATGTTCACACAAAATGAATTGCGTCAACAGAAGAGTGGCTGCCAGCAAAACAAAACTACCAGCAACAGCGACAGTTGCTATCAATACAATGTTCCTGTCAGCAAAAAAAAGCACTAATGCGAAGGAAAAATTAATTGCCGCACATATTTGAAAAATAGGTCCTCATGCTAAAAAGCACCTTCGGCTGCCAAGCGCACATCGTTTGCGTCCATGGGAAGAGTTATGCTGATAGAGTGTGTATTATATAGGTGGTCGTAATCGAAGTGTTACTCCTGTACCAATATTATAAGTGAAGAATTAGGTAGTAGCACTGCATACTGAACAGACGGTACGGGTGAAAGACTACGTTATAGCTGCATATCGTAAAGATGGCGCAAATAAGCAACTGTTCATCGCTCAGCCAAGCGACTGGTTTGTGCATAGATGGAATAGGTGAAGCAATGAGCATTGCATAAGCGGAAATGCATGTTACAATATACACTATGGGCAATATACAGGTAATTTATATTGTGCAAGATGATGCAATTTAAATTGCAAACAATTTGCACTGCATCATCTTACACTGTGCAAGATGGCACTGGTAAATTTATATTGTATAAGAGGATGTAGATGGGACAAAAGAATAAGTCAAGATTTCGCTCCATCGTGATCATTCACAGTCGCGAAAACTAAGCAGTCTAAAGACTAAGGCGCCTTGACCTCTTTCGCTAAAAACTACAATTACATCGACGAATTATACACTATGCCATGCAGTGATGGGACAAAAGTGACCATGGAAAAAACTACAAAGTGAGAGAAAAAAACTACAAAAAGTGAAAGATAATGGAACTGCGGCACCAAAGATCATACTGTTACGGATACGGGAGAGCGATTTTAAGTTTGCGGGGCAATAAATGAATTGTCTGGAGTGTCTAGAAACACAGAGTTCCGAAAATGTCCAACTTTGAACTGTCACTCACTCTATACCCAGGCAACGTTAATGCCAAGCCATTTGTGCGTTTAGGGATGAGCGCATAGTGCACTTCGATGGACGTTTAAAATTTTCGTTGGGCAGTGATCTGATTTGAGGGTGTAACCACTTTGTAGGCGATGTGGTGAATCATCCTAAATCAACTGCTGATTTTACATCGAGTGATCTGCTCCAAAATAGGCATAGAGCGCTTACTCCGACCATCACTTTTGTTGGTTTCTAAGCTTCCATTTAGCTTAACAGCTCTACAGCCCTTGTAGGTGGCACTTATCCGCATCGATCTTACAGAAAAGGGTTTTTTTTGTTCTTTTGTTAATTGTGGTTTTCATAAAAGGCATAATTACTGCCTTCTTACCCCTGTTAAGCTACTTAAGTTCGACCCCTCCTTAGGTTACATGAATTTTATGTTTCTTTTGTGAAAACGCCTCCTCAGGGCAACTCGCACATGGTGCCCAGGAAGCTATCGATCGCTGCATTAAGGTAGACAGAGCGTCTAAGATAGAACTAAGACAGAACAACTAAGATAGAACGTCGGAGGGCAGTATTTATGGTACATCATTCCAAAGGATAACTATAGCGATGTCAGGGCTCATAGAAAAAATTTTTTTGCTCAGTGAAACCAATTTTAATCCCCTCTCTAGAGACAGTTTACAATACACCACCAGCTATGTAAGCTTCTTCTCACAGCTCACCTTTTTCGAAGCTGCCGCAATATATACATATATATATACGTATATATATATAACATATATATGTATATACACATATATATTGCGTATGCCCTAACAGACAGCTAGTCCCTAACAACAAGTAAAGGCTTTAATGCAGATTTCCTTACTTGCCTTTCAACGCACACTTATATAAATGCACTCGCACACTTTATATATATATTTGCGCAAGTCGGAAGCAAATCAGTATGCGATAAAACTGTACACGGTCGGTAATATTCGGACTTCATTATATTCATTTTGTGATTAAAAAAATTGCAGCTTAACGGCTACAGCGCCGCACTGATTTTGAGTCAAGCAAATCCCCCCTTCCTGTTTTTTTAATGCGTTTTGTTATTTCTGCAGTGTCTAAAACACATAATGATGACGATATGTATGTGCATTTGTAAGCGTCTCTCTGTTTTTCTTATGGTTTCAAATCAGGGACTATCGAAGCTAGAGTTATGACGTTTAGTAGATATATATCTATAACTCAGGATCACCTCGCGCATGCAATTTCAACTCAACTCGTGGACCACTCCTCTTCCCCTCCCCCATGGAGAGAGATAGGGATTATACCTGCTCGAAGTGTGGAAAATTTGCATGCGCTATATCGGCATTCGGATTGCATATTATTAGTCCACTAGTTCGCAGAATAAGTGATAATACCTGCCATGACTGGTACGATACGCGCTTTCGTAGGTCACCTATCAGACAAATCGAGCCATGGCAGCGGTACGATCATATTTCGGCGTGATGCACCACAGATATTGCACTGGGATGCTTTATTTGGTTGTGCTAATAGAGCGACCCAGCGCTTCCTACGCGCCATATGCGAGTTGCCCAGAGGGGATGTATTCGCAGATGAAACGCACGATTACTTGGAAACGCAAACATTCAAAGTTTTAATTGGCCGGACCGCTCGTTCTCTTCTTTCCTTTGGTAAAGATTTCTTTCTGCAACGTGACCGGTCGAATATACAAACTGTCTCCTGTAGCGAAAAGGATTCAGTTTTGCCCCTTCAGGGGATAAAACTTCCCACGGCTTCAGGGACCTGACTGGGGATTGGATGCAGAGAATAACTCTTGAGTATAGTCGTAACCAAGGCTTCAGCGGTTCCCCGTTTGGCCAGATAAACGGACAGACAGACACACATAGGCATAGCCAAGACATCGCCCTAACGCGTTTTGCACAATTTGCGAGCGCTTTGTGAAACCGGCAAGATGGATATGTGTATGGCGAAAGGGGGATATGGGGTATGACAATATCATGATGTCCTCCGTACGCGTTACTCCTTATCTTGGCTCTGTACCTTTTACATTTGAGGGGGTGAAGTTTAAGGGATGCGCTAAAATGCAAACATTCAGTGGCATTCATTATTCTGATACGTACAAGATGTGCGTATCTCACCTCTTATGAGTTCTGACAAATCTGTATTTGCAAAGAGCATTGTGGCGATGTTGTTGTGTTCGTCCTTATATATGTGTGTGTGCATGTCTTCTGGCCAGCAGTTTCAACGCAGGATGAAGCAGGTGTTACAAAATGTCATGTATATAGGGAGCGGTTATCGACAATGAAATGTATGGATCAAGTGGTCACTTCTGAGACCCTCCCCCCTTCCTTCCACCAAATGGAAATAACTCACATTATTTTAAAAATATGAGCGACTTTGATGAAAGGGCACACATGAGAAGTGACGCGTAAATGAGTCGCATATTTCAAATTTGGCAACGTGCCGAAGTGCACTACTTTTTGGTGGTTTGTACAACAAAAGCTGATTAAAGTTTCCCTAGAAAACTGAAAAACCGTCTAAAAATTTAGAAGCATTTCAGTGCTGCGACGGTCTCAGAATTTAAAAAAGATAGTATTGAGGAAACCATCAACATATGATCGTCCAAACATAAAATGTTGAAATCACCATTGGCCATTTCCCAGTTCACAAATTGATGAGTGCAGCAACGTAATGAAGGGTTCCAAATAATCCCTCGCCCTAATACGCATTGCACTCAGACGGTGAACTTTTGCTTCATTTAGTGAAGATTTCATGCTTGAAAGTCTCACCGCATTGCTCGCTCGTAAGCTTTCTTCCGTGATTGCTGTTGTTTTGCCTTTTCGCTTGTACACCAACCTCAACACCGTTCATTAGTGCTTTTTGGGTGAGGTTAAGCGAAAGGTTTCGCTAGTACTGCCGAAAATTGCTCGTAATCTGCAGGCGATCGGGTCACAAAAGAAATTTCGGGAGTCCAATTGTTCGCATATAATTTGTACGACCGGCCAGTTGAGTGAAAATACAGATTCATTATTAGGCGTATTTTTTTCTTTGCATTTCACGAAACCAGGTTCTCTAGTGGAGTAGGCAAATTTGCTGAAGCATATACTTGCTTGCTTCTCCATTATGGACTCTCCAGTTGTTCTCACTTCCTTCATAGTTGAGTAATATCATCTGTGCAATTCCGTATTAATAGTGCCCTATCTAGCAACACAAATAAGTTGACTGACATCCTCTTAGATCGATTGGGTTACATAGATGGACTCATGGAGAATTGATGACGTCGAACCAACCAATGATGATAAGCCCTCTTCGCGTGACAGTGCTCGCTTTTCATGCGCCTAACAAATTTTCCTTTGCAAGGCGCACTGTACTTGTATGCGATGTCACGTGTGTGCAACATGTGTGCATGCATGTGTCTGTCTCTTTGTCTGCTAAGTTCAACTTGAGATTACTGCAGCATGAGTTATAAAACTTTTTCACCTGCTACACTTTAGAGCAATACGGCGGACGTACTCTACATTTCAGATGATCACCAGCTATGCCAGTTTTTGAATTGATAAAACAACCGTTAATGGAGTTATAGACCCCTTAAGGGTGGCAAAAAATTGTATGCGTCATGCAACCGCTCCGATCACATCATTTACCCATCGGATCACAAAAACAAGTCCCTAGTAGGAGATTCGCATGAGCGGTTGTATCAGTTAAAAAATGAACTTGTAAGTGGTCAGCAGTTTGTGAATCCGATTAGTTTGATAGTTAGCATCGTCAGAGGCATATCATGCCAACCGCCTGATCCGCACTCCTACTCGTTTAAATTACGAAGTCAGACTCAGGCATGCAAGTACCCCTTGGTAGCAGGAATTGGCCCAAAACCTATAAGAAATGTTACAGAAGTGCAGAGAGAGAATTTGAAATCCAAAGAGTGTGGCTACGTTTTCAAATGACTCAGAAACAAAGCGATAGTTGCGATCCACAGGTTCACCACCTTTGTTCTTCCTTTGTACAGCCCCTTTCCTTCGTTTCCACTTGATGGCATGAGAGACTGGAGGGGGGGGGGGGGGAATGTATATTACGGACACTTCTCACCTGACCCCGTCAGAAGTGACGGAAGCAAGAAACTTTTGTGGTTTGCCGTGCGAAACGAAAGATTTTGGTTCCAGCCAGATCATAAACAAGACCAAATCGAGATAAATTCACAGAGTTTACGCCTCCTCACCCCTTTCCATCAGCATACTAGACATAAAAGTAGGTGAGAGGGCAGGCGGACAAAACGTAACAAAGCGATAGTTGCGATCCACAGGTTCACCACCTTTGTTCTTCCTTTGTACAGCCCCTTTAATTCGTTTCCACTTGATGGCATGAGAGACTGGAGGGGGGGGGGGTGAATGTATATTACGGACACTTCTCACCTGACCCCGTCAGAAGTGACGGAAGCAAGAAACTTTTGTGGTTTGCCGTGCGAAATTTCGGATTTTGGTTCCAGCCAGATCATAAACAAGACCAAATCGAGATAAATTCACAGAGTTTACGCCTCCTCACCCCTTTCCATCAGCATACTAGACATAAAAGTAGGTGAGAGGGCAGGCGGACAAAACGTTCAGTTCATAGCGTAGACCCATCGAGCGATTTTGATTTAGTTTAGTTTCATTTTGTTCGAACAGATTTGGAGAAATGACTAATATGGTCAACGAAACATTTACGATAGCAGAGGAATTACAGAAAGATCAAAAAGTAGCAAGTTCAAGGGTGATCCTCCAAAAATTGAAAAAGAAAAACGCTTCTCCAGTTTGAACGAAGTCAACGAACCGGATTGTTAACGAATGACGAAAAATGACATTAAAACAGCTATAAAGTATCTTTCGTATGCAGCGATACACATACTCAAAGAAAGGAGAAGGGAGCGAATTTAACGACTCAAAATCGATCGAGCAAATGAGCACTCATACACCATAATACCTGGCACCTGTAGTTGTGTTACAGATACCTAGCGCAAATCTCTGGATTCTCTCTCACTCCTCCAGAGACTCTGCTGAGTACCTCTAGAGAGTTCTCTGCTGTGCGACAATGCAATAAGTATATGTAAACACATACACGCGTATTACCACTTAGAACGTATTACCTTAGCGTCATATAAGAGAGTTTATGCCCACCGAATCATCGCGGGTCAAAAACTGGGTGCAAAAATGCTGAATAAATGAATAATATTCATACATACAT
>JPKZ01000681.1:240540-265270 GCA_000803305.1 Toxocara canis
GATGTTATGAACAATGCATGAGAGATGGTGTATGGAGAGTGACGCTAGTGCCGCTGATGGGATTATGGGCAGAAGAAATCACTTGCGAAAATCAATTAACGATGCGAGTGTAGTGGCCGCTAAAATCAGCCAGCAGAGTGCTTCCGAAGGTGCTCGGCTCGTCTACCTTCCTAACATTCTTACGAATCTGTCATATTTCGTACATTGTAAGCTATCAAAATACAGTATAATGGAGTACAATTTGGGAAAAAAAACACCTCAATTATAAAGTACACCTAAATTCTAATCGAAAGTACGATAAAGTATACCTTAAATCTTAAATTTTACTATACCTCTTTATTCGCCTCTTTCTTTCGGTACTTTCTTTAGCTGTCGCTTATTTGGCCGTTTTGCGAAAGCATATAATAATTAATGGAGCCATGCTGTTAGTACTCGAGTATTTAAGCAACGCAAAATTGTTGTATATATAGCGCATTATATTTTTATTAAAAACGTAACGTATAGAATATCACGAAAAACGATAGTGAACGAGTCACATGACGGCTACGTGATCATTGAGATCTGAGAGCACGACGAAATCAAGTTGGTAGGAGCCGCGAAAGAGCAGAAAAATCAACACTACTAAACCGGTCTTCGACTGGAGGCGATAGCAGTGGAGGGAGAGGCTGCAACTTGCGAGCTGGCGGCACTTAACTAAGCAAGCTCTCAAACGTTTATGCTCTCGCGTACGATGTCACCTTAATTCGATTGCGTTTCCCTGGATGACGGGATGGTCGGTTCGTTCATGAAATCGTATGCTTCACTTGAGGAAAACCAAATCTTTTATGTATTCTGCATAAGTGAAAATGAACGATTAGTCGGGAAATATAAGGCAGAAGATCACCACGGCGAAAAAGTACTCATGAATAATTAGTGAAAGCAAGCCAGTGCACAACAGCGGAGGGGTTTACGGGATCCCTGCCCTCATGAAAAAGCATCATAGGCAAATCGGCCATTCCCAGCAGCTGAACTTCCACTACGCAACACAGACGTTCTCATCCTATTTGGGTTGCCGTAAAAATCTGCGGTTCGGTTCAAGCAGTTTAAAAAAAATTTTCGGCTCATTTCTTTTGTCAACAACTCCGACCACAGTAAAATACTTTAAAATTGTTCGTAGTCGCTTGGGGCACTAAAATTAAGTGTAACGGTATGAAGCATGCCATGTCGTCCCTTTTTTCCATGAACGCGAAACTGTTTCTAGTTACCTTACAATTATTTTACAATCTACACTCGGTTAATTCGCCGCCATCCATATTTTACTCCCCCCCCTCCAAGTGTATGGTGAATTAACCAAACTATGACTAGAAATCGTGGAAGTGGCAGAGTCCAGGAATATTCCCTGATAAGTGTGTATACTATGTCCCCTAGCTTTCACGAAAATCTGTCAAACAAAGCTGAAGTTGAGGGGTTAGTGGCCCTGTAAAATTGCACCAGCTAGAAATGATATTTCATTCATCGTGTCCAGTAACCTCTTAGGCAAGTTTTGATCGGTCATTAGGTGGAGTCCGATCCCTATGAATTGCTGTTTTGCCTAAAAATGGATTTCTAATGTAATTCGTTGAGAAATCCGATCAAATGATTGATTTTTTGAACATTTCTCCTGCTTTTGGATATTATTCTCCAAAATACTAAAAATTCGCGTTTCTTGTAGGCCAGTATGTCATACGCCTGTCACATCGCTAGGACTAAGCAGATTATTTTCAGACTAAGATTGGAGAGTCCAGTCTTACTCTTATCTATCTAGCACATGTGATTTCCCTGACATTTATGTCAAGTTTTTTCAAAAAATGTTTCACGCGCCTTTGTGGGTTCCTAATTCTCTAGCACATGTGATTTCCCGGACATTTATGTCGTTTTTTCAAAAAGTATTTCATGCGCCTTTGTGGGTTCCTAATTCTTTCAAATGTGCGTACCCATAGGGAATCGTCCCCAGAATCTCGACAGTGTGAGAAGAAAATACCCTGGAATCCTTGCAAGCACTAATGGAAAGATGATATCGCCGGTAGTCCCAGGAAACACCATCCCAATTCGGACGCCTGTTAATGATCACCCGCTGCTGAGTGCAGCACACCACAAACCAGTTCTCCCACCAGCACATCAGCACATCAACAATCGATTCATCCCTCAACATGTCAACTATTAGCGGCTGCCCTTCTTTCCCTCGCGTGCTACTGGCATTTATGTTTCGACCGTTCCGCTTCTTTTTGTTGTTTTTAAATCTTGTAACTGTACACGTTAAGAGAAATTACAAGCTTCACATGTGATTGCGCTCCACATAAAAGTTGCTGTAGCCGTTTTATTAGCCATGCAAACGCTATGGCAAATCTGTGCCGTCGTGCAACTCAAGTAGTGCACTCGTTCGCCGCTCCAGTCAACAACAGTGGACCACCATCGCCACGACCAATCGCCAGTTGTACCGTCACTTGAAAAGCGTCTTATATCAACAGTTTCATAGTGCCAGAGATTGTGGGAGATCGAGAGAGAAACTCAAAGAAAGAAGGCACGAAAAGAGGATAGTCGGGAATTAAACCGGTGCGAGCAGAGGGAAATGAGATGAGACAAATAATAAATGACGCGGTGCGACTATGTCGAGCACAGCAATATATATAGGTACTCAAAGGGCACATATCGCTTGATTAGAAAGCGTAAGTGCACATGCATCACCTGGTGAGTGGCCGGGATGACAAATTCATCGCAGAAATTTCGCAGGGCAGGTATGCCAACACTGACTTTATATTATAAGTTTTATGGTTCAGCTGAAAACTGGAATAATATAACAGCCTAAGTTTGCTTGGAGATCTTCAGATTACATAGTTAAACATTTCACTTGAAGTTTTGAAAGCAATTAGCATTTACCACAAATATATATCTCGGTAATAAAAAATAATAAATGGATGAATCCGTCCTTATTGATAGGTGGAAATCATTTCCTTGTAAGCATGTTGATGAAGAATTCTGTTTGAAGTGCAAGAGCTTCTGTATACGATATTAATGAAGAAGCAACTTGCGTTTCGCTCGAAAGGGCAGATTAATTATGCAAGAAAACTAGCAAACAACAGATCTCCTTAGGCTGACAGCCAAGTCTGCAATAGCCTCTAACATAGCAAGTCAGGTTAGAATACAGGTAACAACGCTTATGCTATGCTGCAAAGGATTTTCAAACTATTGTTGACCATTTCCGAGCAAAACTTGTATCGTAGTCCAGAACAGTGTTGACATTTTGGTTGACGGTCGATAACCATACAAGAGGGCGTAGTAGCCCAAAGGTGGGTAATTCTTTTGGACTGCACGCCTTAACTCTCCTCGGGATACATCCGCAGGCCTATGATACGATCAATGAGGGCGTTCAAAGGCCATAAACGAGACCTGAAACACCCATTTGGAGCACATCCGTATCGTGGCTGGTCATGACTTTTGTGCGCACAGCGAAACCTACCTGAAAAGAGGGATGCGGGAAGGAGGAGTGGAGGAGCCGGGGGGTGGGATGGGGAGATGCGTCAACCTCCCGTCCGAAGTGACAACATTTTTGCTCAAAACTGTACGAGAACGAATAAAAACGTGACTATTTCTCATCTCAGAAGTACGGTAAACTTAGTATCAAGGTAAAGCGGTGAACGTGACAAAGTTCTTATACAACTTTCATCGGGCCGCTATCAACCAAACATTCAATGATGTGATGTTACCAAACTTTTGAAACAGTTGGTCGGCATTAGCAATAAATTATAGGTAAGCAAGTTCTTTTATATGACTTCTTTATAAAACTGCATATTTCCTCCACATCTGTAAATATTACCGCGGAAACCTCGAAAAAATAACAATGCACAATGAAGAAAATAGGAATAATATTTACAACAATAATAAAGGAAGCGTTCATTTTAGGAAACGAATGAGTAAAGCAATACATGAATTCTGAGGTGCATACGAAGTGAGAAGAGATAAGACGTAAGAAAAGAAAATCTAAAGCATTGCACAATAGGCAAAGAATTCGACAAACATATCAAATGGAACGAAACATAAAATATCTTATTCAGTTAAAGGCGACACTTAAAAAGTGATACAATATCACTACGCTAAACGATACAGTTCTGCACCAACGATGAAGAATGTGATTGCAAAATGTGAGCATTGCAATGGGGAATATAAATTGGTTTTTCTTCTCTGCCTTCTTCATAGTTTTTCCTAATGATGATCATTTTGTGTGCAACGTTCGAATAAGGATTCTTTGCATTGATATTCGTCGCATTTCACTAAAGCAAACACATAGCTCTACCAGCGAAGTGAGATCGTTTCAACAAATCGTTCAGAAGTCGCTTTCTTTTTCGACAGCCTGAACTCTTCCCATAAACTGTTCGCTGAGTGTTTGACACACAATTCGAGCTAGTATAAGCGCAAAAACTAGCTTCAAGCATAAACTGCTCAGTGGAATAACGGAATGACCTGCATTTCCTTGGTGACGAAATACGATAACAAAAAACGGTATTAGCTATAGTTTTAAGAAGTAACTTGGAGATCGCACTGATGTCAGACGGACTGGGACGTTCAGTCATTGATCGTGATCATAAAAGTACTCTTGAACACTTTTTGATGAATGAAACTGCTGTATTATGTCAAAATATCCATTTAGCCTACGTCGGTTCCAGTTTAGCGGTCATAAAGGTACTTTATAACTCCATTTTCATAGCTGTCACGTTTAACTTTTCTGCTACTGCACATTACATACCAACCATAATTCTTTCATAAATGAAAATTTAGATACTTCTACCAGTGTTACTAATTTTACCTGAGAGCAAATGCATCACTGTTATGAATCCCTTCTCTCTCCCTCCTCCCTACCACACACCCTCACACTGACCGCACTAATGTCATTGAAATATTCGGAATTAATTTTGCTATGTAGATATATGAGGAATTTCTAAATTGGCGAATTCCCGAAGCAAGAGATGATTAGCAAAAACGACTCTGTGACATTCAGGAAACAGAGTTTCAAACTTACGAAAGGCATGCATGTTGGAAGGGCATGCAAATGAATAGACCTCTACCATGGCAGAAAGTGCAGCACGAAATACGCTTAAATGAAAGCTGTTCGCACAGAAATTAAACTATAATACCATGTAGAAAAAGTGAACATGAATCAGTTTAAGAGCTAACGAGGTTCGGAGTTAATGAGAGCGCTGAGAAGTACCTATAGAGACAAAAACAAAGTTCACATCGGTGACTGGCAGGAAGAATAATAAATGATAAACTGAGGGAATGTAAAGTGTACCAATACGACGACCATTATGACGATACCCCACAGATGCCAATACGGCGGTGATTATTTTACCTCGTGCTGACTATGGGATATATATTCACCACTGTCCTCCCCAATTCAATTATTTCAGTATTAAATTAGTGGTGATAGTTAGTCTTTATTCCGCCAAGCAAAGTTAAATTATCAGTGAAACTAAAAATGAAACAATAGGAAGGAATAGAACATGGCAGCGCGACGGCCAAAAGCATCTGTCGACTGAACACAAAACCCATAGATTTTTTTTGAGAACGAAATGCTTTAGGCACTTGTAAACGTAGAAACCTTAGGCGCTGGAACGACATCATTAGGGAATTTATTCCACATTCCGATGAGCCGTGAAGAAAAAAGAATTAAGGACCAATTTTAAAGCTGAGACACGTCGAGACAATTTAAGGCTATCAGATCGCGATAAATTACGATGACCACAGCAAGAGAAAACTAAATCAAATGCAATACGACAATAACCGCAAAACAAATCTGAAACATAATATGATGCTTAACTCAACGTGACGACGCTTAAGCGACCGTAGACTGAAACTGCGCAGACGAGTTGCGTAATTCGGACCGTATGGAACCGCAGAACCTAGTAGGCATCCATGTTTAAGGCCATTGTGCAGTAATCAATATTTTCTACTCTTTACGTCCAGTTGCCAAGCATTAGACCATTGCATGAGACGATCTATATCGTACCGAAGCTATCTAAAATCTAAAGGCGGATCACTGATCGGTCCATAAATCTTCAGATTAACATCGGCAAAGTTTAACGACACTCAAGTCATCTGTGACATGGTAGAAATAACGTGGGGCGAGGTATGCGATACTGCTGAAAACTATTAACATGGGAAGAAGGATTCGCTCATTAGAACCTTTGTTCCATGTACGGACAAAAAGGACAGTTTAAACAGAAGTTTATTATGGCTCATCGAATAGAATAATGCAATCAATGAAAGTAACATCATCAATTCGATCGTTGAATACGAAAAGCCATTTACTGCAGCAGCTAAGCAACTGGAAAACTTTCGACTTTTCCTTTTGGGAACCAAACTGCTTCAGGCTCATGGGTCTATAACTGGAAATTTCATTAGCTTGTGAATCCTTGATCAATGGGGTGACTACTGAGGTTTCCGAAAGGGAAAGAATCGAAGAAGTTTTGAGAGGTGATCTAAAACGAGGTGGTAGAGGATAACAAATATCATCAGCGATCCACTTCATAGAAAACTAAGGTACGCTATCAACAGTGGAAGAGATTTTTTCATTTTATCATCAATCATATTTTAGCACTACACTCACTTTTTTAAAACCGATCCATATTTCTCTCCTCATATTGACTGTCGCTGTCTAGACTCACTCAGCAATATATCGTTATTCGCTCACCGACGAAAGCAATGCGGCTCATCGTACCAGAATATGAGGGGAGATGAAGGATGACACTTTTGAAGGAGAGGAATGGCCTTCGAATTCGAAAATTGGAAGCGAAATCAGTGCAATGCAATGTAGGTGATCGATAGGCTGATCAGTGTTACTAATGATTTGATGTGCTGACCGACGGGAAGACGGCGGAGCTACCATTGTATAGATGACTTCGAAGAGAAGCAATATCATCAATTGATTACAGCTTCCGAGCGAATAAATTTTTACGCAACGAAGCGATATCGAATTTAGATCAGTTGGTGTGATGATTTCTTCTTACAGAAAATCGCAAAGGCTTCAAATGATTCAGTGATGATTATTAGGAGGGGGTTCGCAGAAAAAATTTGTTAAACAACGGTTTCTTGTTTTGCTAGCCCCTTTATTCAGCTGGAGCGCATTCCCGAGCAGTCGTTCAGCTATGTGGAGCAGTTAGAATGGAGGGTACGGGGAGAAGGGCTTTAATAAATTGTGCACACCTACTGCTACAAACAGATTTGAATGAGTTCAGGAGATTACGAGTTGAAATGAAAACAACTTTTACATTGGGTGACCACGTTCAAAGGGCCAACGTCATGTGACGACTGTTCCACAGAGGGTGCAAGCGAACCATTCGCGCACGATCCATGGAGGCGGAAAAGGGCTCAGTTGGCATTCCTTGATTTCTGTTGCTAGGCAAACAGTGCGTTTTTTCAATTCATTATTAATTAAGGAGTGAAGTTTTGGTAGAGGAAATACACCGATGGATGCTCTCAATTCCTTTTGTTTGATTTAATTTCTAATAATCACTATTCCTAGCAAGTAACCAAAAATATATAAGGTTATGTAACAAATGCGTCATCGTTTTCAGAGTGCAGAGTGCAGCTTATACACATTTGCAGCTTCGTGAGTGCTGTTCCATTCTTTACTAGTTAATGTGGTATCAGTAGCAGCAGTAAGGACTCTTTACTAGTAAATGTAGTTAGTAACAGTAGAAGCAATAAGGATTGTTTACTAGTAAATGTGGTAACAGTAGCAGCAGTAAGGCCTTATATACGCGACGCAAAAGAATGCTTGTTGTGAAACATGCATAATTAACGCTGTGCAATAACATCTCGTTTGCCTTTTATGCATTAATCACAACAACAAAATTGGTTTACTGACCCGTCACGCCTGTGCGCATATGTGTATATATGTGTGCATCTATTTGCCTGTTCGTCCCCTAACTTCTATTCAGAACCGAAAAGCTAATTTGATGCAAATTGGCGACCATAATCTATGATACTTCGAGGACTCATAAACAAAATTTGGGAGCGACTGAAGCATGGGAAATGATCACGCGGAAAGACCGGACAAATAAATGATTATCCTGAAGTGCAGTTCGTACTACCTAAATTTGAAGTCATATGATGGTGGACGTTTTAAACGAAGGCGTACGTAAAACATAGGTGGGAATATGAATTTGTCACAACACTTCACACTGCCATTACTTTTACAGTAAGCGTTTGAGCAGAATAAATGTTCATGCATACAGCTGACAATTCTTCAGAAGGAAGGTAGGGGAAGCCACAAATAATTTTACACTCCTTTGCTCTTCCCCCCCCCCCCCCCCCCCCCCCCCCCCCCCCCATACACACACACCCGAAATAGTATTCTTGTATATAAAGGCGAACAAGCGAAGACAACAGGCCGAATGGTCACGCGAAATTATTCTATTGCATACTACGTGGTATTTGCACATAGGTCGATGAGCGAAATGGATTACAGATAGGGTGCAAATAAATATATATATCGGAAAAAATACGGAATAACTGAAAATTAGAAAAGTTGAAGCGTCTTAGAAACACAAATAGTTTGCAATAAACCGTACGAAAAACAGTAATTATCACAAACACCTTTCATAAAATCTTTCGTTCCCACGGTCTTACTGTGAGCCGAATGCAAAATTGCGCAGTAACTCATATCGGAAAAAAAATTACAAAAAAACATACAGAAGCAGTGATGGCAAAATATCTCACAAGTTTATTGTTTTCTTTAAAAGGTTTGCCCAATTTCAAAGTTCGTAGCGAGTAAGGGAATGAATCTACACCACAGCCCCCGTTCATCGTTTGTTTGATGCTTCACAGGACCACTTAGAGAAGTTTTGTGCGATAATGAGTATTCAGTAAAGATATCTTAGGAACACAGCCCAGTTGATATTGTTTGCTACCTCCAGCCAGTCGCAACAGAATCGAGCAGAATAGGGGTGTTGCGATTGCAAGCATACGTACGCTGGTGTTATTGAAAATGTGAATGATTACGCCGTTACCAAGAAAAGGTTGAGAAAAAAAAAACTTCGAGTTCAGGTCGCAATTTGCCAGAGAAGAAAAACCAAAAAAATATGAAAAAGTAGAAAGGGAAAGAATGGAAAGAAAAGAAATCTGGAAAAAGAAAGAAGTCGCTAAATGGAACTGGAAGTTGACATGACAACCAAGATCGAAAATTGGAAATAATATATTCATCCCTTCTACGATTGAATGCTTATTGTTGGATGGGTGAAACTGGAAATATTAAGTGCACAGTGCATGTGGAATTTTATCGCTGCAGTCATCAGCACGTTAACTGTTTTCTAAATGGTTACCCAAGAGAAGGATGCATATAAAACTCCAAATTACAAGAAAAAACAGGGAAAATTTTAAAATCGAGCAACATACAAAAAAGTGTTCCGCTCGGAATTTGGAGGCTAAGTTGCGCCCCTTAGCTAGCTAACTGGCTTTCAGTATGCAACGGCGTCAATCGATACACCCAAAAACAAAATGTAGATTAAAGCACGCGAATAAAGAGTGAGAGAACGTTCGTGAAGCATTCAGCTTGGAAAAGTAGCTGTAATGAGTTACTGGCGAGCGAAACGCTGCGTTTCTGCGCCAAAGGACCTAATGAACAACACGGCAAACAGCACAGCACACACTACCTTCACAAATCCCTCACCGAAACTCCACAAAAACTCCGGCAAACATCTGCCAGTACCTATACAACATCAGCGTCATTTGTGTCTAAGCGTAGGAGTGTCTGATGATTTTGAGGTCTGCGAACCAAAATGATATTTTAGGCCATAAATCTTTCAATGACGTTCACAGAGCCATGAATAAAAAACAACAAAAAAATAAATTGTGGCGCAAATGATTGACTGCAACACTATTTTGTTAGATAGGTGCGAAACTGAAATAACTGAAATTGGAACTATGCATACGAGTGACTCTTGCTTAGGACGCATCAAATTAATGCCTAACAACTCTTCAAAGGAACTGTAGGTCATCGCACTTCACATTCTTTCAACACCACTAATGCGGACGACTTTTCCGAAGCATATTTCTGTCTTACCGCAAATAGTTATGGTCACTGTTCTCGTCAGTTTACTGTAAGGGTTCGAAAATGGATCCCGGCCGACAATCCTCCTGACTGGAATAAAGCAAAGAAGGGGTTTCTGTTGAGGGGGGCTCTCTAGTCGAAATAGCATAATATGTTATAAGAACGTACTACGTTAAATGAACATCCAGTCGAGCTCATTCCCCTTCCAAACTCATTATAGTACGCTGCGTGAGCGTGAACTGAGCGTGAACATGAGGCGCTAAAGATTTTCTTCGACGCCATTTTATCGTTAATTTCAATTGACTCATTAATTTTAATAGGCAGATATGAAGTTCATAAGATGCATTTCAATGCTCAGAAGTATCTTGAGAGCTGCAGTCATCGCCAATCATTTCAAATGCAAAACGATTCTCTCAAAACAACGGCACATTACACTTAAATCAGATAAAAGTCAATGTTAGGAAATTGTGAACATAATTAGTGAAGCTTAAAATGATTGAATTTATGGGGAATGATATATGCGCTTAACAGTGCAATAACTTCAACTCTTATTTAAAGATCTGCTATAAAAATTACTTACGAAAAGTATTCGGTACTGCCCTTAGGCGATGCCACAGAGAATTCTCGGAGTTTTTGCTACAATATGTTGCTTGTAATTTATGGATCGCATAAGTATGATTGTCACTCATCATATTCGGTATCAGTGCTGAGCAGCCCTAAATTCAACTCAACTAGACATGAATATTAGTCATCACCTAGAGGAATACATGGTGCATTGCATACAGTTTATTTTTTATTTTTATTTTTGTTTTTATTCGGTGCAAAATTCTTTACAGTGCAAAAATAACACGGTGCAAAATTTTTTTCTCAACTGTCGACAAATTTTACGCAACTTATTTTTAATTCCTACCTCAAATGAAGCAAAGAATCCAGTAGACGTATCCAATGTACCATAGCTATCTACTGTTTTGAAGGAAATAACGAGCTCATTACTGCAGCAAAAACTGTGCAATTACATGGTAAAGGGAAGGCATCCTTAAGGATCGGGAAACACTTGAATAAAACCTTTACAGTGCAAAAATAACACGGTGCAAAATTTTTTCTCAACTGTCGACAAATTTTACGCAATTTATTTTTAATTCCTACCTCAAATGAAGCAAAGAATCCAGTAGACGTATCCAATGGACCATAGCTATCTACTGTTTTGAAGAAAATAACAAGCTCATTACTGCAGCAAAAACTGTGCAATTACATGATAAAGGGAAGGCATCCTTAAGGATCGGGAAACACTTGAATAAAACAACATAAAACGAGTGTGCGAATGCGACCAAGATGCTGGCACAATATTTGTCATGGCGACTCACGTATAAGATTCTCGCAAAAAAAAATCAAATTTGATTTCACAAGACCGCTCGCACCAACCTTCTACCTGAGATTTACTTTCCGCCACTTGAACGGTCGAATTTGCACGACGGCCGATCGCAAAATGCAGATGAAAGGTTTATTACTTTGACATTATGACTCACTACAAGCTCGATGAAGGTATTTAAAAAGGGTTAGGGACGGCCATTCAGTGCGGATTACACCGACAAAACTTCGCAATTCTAGCCTCAATAGTTCATGGTTGTTGAATCGATTAGAAGGGCACACAGTGTGGATAGACAAAACATTTAGGGAAAGAACGACTAAGATGTTTCCATTTTGCGGATGACATCCGATGCGACAACCTCAGACGATTTTTAAAATCAGCATTGGGTTGAAGTTGTTTCGGAAAGCAACAAAAAAAATGGAACAGAAATATTGACGGAAAGCAATATAGATACCATTTGGTGGAATAAAATAAGCAAATAAAAATTGGAGGAAAAGAATGAACTAAAAAATGAGGCAAAAAGAACGAAATGATATTAAAATGGTTAAGCATAGAATTGGAGAGAAACAAAGTGGGGCAGAAAGGACTGTTTTCGCACAATATTCAGCTCTGCCCTCCTCTACTTTACTTCGCAAGCAAGCTCGCTTACGAACTCGAAACTGATTTTAACGTTTTGATTCTGTCTTTGGGCCGTTTTGTGTAAGTGCGGCTGTCATTGATGACTATAGGACAAAATATTTTGAGTTAAAAGCATCTGAGTTATACTTCGTAATTGCGAGTGGAAGTTTTTCGTTGTACGGCAGAAATACTCACTTGCTTGGCCACTGACGCTATGATAAAAGATTCGTCATATTTCCACTGGTTTAATGAGCGCAGTGAGCACTACAACCGTGAATGAAAGTGCAACACGGATCAGGAAAAGTTTCTCGGAAGGCTTGAGAAATAGCGATTTCGAAGGTGCTGTGCATATCCGGAAGCTATGGTAGGGGGGCATAGGCTTTGACAGGTTTACCCAAGCTATTTCACTAACGCTTCCTTAGAGAAGAGATTTTAGTTTTCGAAGAAGGAGTACTTTCTTCTTCATTCAGAAAACGAAGGTTAGCTGGACTGGGAAGGTACGGATGCTTGCCAGCCCCGCCAGTGAAATGGCGTGATTTCAGCGGCGAAAACGATATAAGTACGAACGCTTTATTTCTATTTCATTCGAATCGATCTGCGGTCTCAGAATAGAAGGCGAAGGTACGGGGCGTATCACATTTAATAAGAATCACAGTACATTGTGAGAAGTGATAGGCTACGGAGACCGCATAATGAAGGCCCTCCATGGCTGCTTATTCACAGCAACCTCAGTCTCTGCGACGACAGTTCCAAAATTCGCTTGCGAACTGTATATTTATATTCGCATTATTTATTTATTCAGCGTTTTTGCACGCGATTTTCGCTCAGCGATGATTCGGTGGACGTAAACACTCTCACATGACCCTAAAGTGTTTACTATACAAATTAACAGATGCTCTTATGCCTGCGTCTAATCGACTGCTGTGCCTGTTTGCTGCATGCATCCATACTGTAATGTGAAAAAAAAACTGACTTTTCTGGTCGAGAACGAGTTACAGCTTTCCTAAACGAGTTTTTGGTACTGGTACTGAAAATGATTGCCGTTCCGTGTGGCTTTTGTTAAATAAATGTAAAAGATAAATAAAATAAAATAAATAAATAAGCAAATAAACAAATTGAATAAATTAACAAAATAAATAACTAAATAAAATGAATATATGTACACATAAATATATGTGTGTACATATATATAAAAATAATGTCTGGTAGTTTCAAGCCGCCAATTAGGAAAGCGTTGTGATGAAGCTTGGCATCTCGTCTCTGGTGTTGGGAGAGCTCCTAGCGAAAAGGCCAACAACTAACGAATTTCGAGATGAGATATTATGCATGGAAATTAACGAAGCGAGAAAAGTGGGACACGGCAATAATTGTCTCGGCGCACAACATCAAAAATCGGGAGAAATGGGCATAACGGTTTTGCCTTTTCCCTGACGAATCACCACTCTACCACCACCACGTCACGAGGCGCGTCAAAAGCAACTGTTCGTTCACAAGTCCATGTTTTTCCCTAGCTTAGCGTTCTTTAATCGCTTTTCGGACATTTATCATAGCGATTCAAGCAAACTGCGAAAAGCGCGTGTCCTGCGAGTCCCCTGCAGCGTTTTGTAACTTGCTTTGTGAATTTCTAGGTGTTTGAAGTGTTGATAAAACTTTTCCCGATTCTGGATATTATTTCCAGGAATCTGACAATTTATTTTCTTCCAAGCTTATCGAAATAGCGTCTTCACTATCTCGTTTAAGGTGTAGCGCAATTTTTCTATATCGGTTTTTGACGTAGATCATGGTTTGCAGTACACTGTACTCTAGTAGGTCTGATTCTCCAAAAAGTTTTATGGAAAACTGAGAAATTCACCATAACTAAGAAATATATTATAATGCTTCTATTCAGTTTTGCCGCAATTATGGATAATGGGAGAAGTTTGCACGGAAAAAACGACGAATATCCTCTTCATTTCATCTGAGAGGATTAAAGATCGAATTCAACCATCTTATCAGAAGTGCGAATGCTAACAACCCTGTGAGTGCAGAAAAAACTTTTATGTGGAATCTCTGATTTTTAGTAGAAACACCATTCTTTTATAAAATTTTCGGCCAAACTTCCATAAAATTTTTGGTCTTTTTAACATTTATTATGGAATTTTAAATAGCGTAAAGACTGCGAGAAAATTAGGTACATTAGATTTGAGATGCATGACTCAAAATTCGTGATATTCATCGAAAATTATTTGAAAAGGTTGCATTTGCACCCTGATGAGAGAACTGTAACGCCGTTCCTTTTAGGTTTTCAAAAACGCTGACTTTTCCCGATTCGGAAAAAATTTCCAGACAGCAGATATTCCATTCGATTCCCTTTTGTAGAACTACCAAGACGCCAGGGTTTCGTACAAATCTAATGCCCCAAAAAAGGTATGATTTTTGCTTAGGAATCAATTCGCAAAACTTCAGAGAGATTTTTTGTTAAAGTTTTTCGAAGGCTTGATATGCTTGAAAAAGATTGGACTTCAGGAATCAAAGTCTAAAACCTTTCGATGTTCTTATTAGCTGCATCGTGATAAAGGCTGATTGTCATTAACTATAGTCATTAACTATAGTCGAAAAATGATATTTTAACGTATGGTACGCTCAGAGCAAGAAGATGAAGTGAGGGATGAAAGATGCTGTCGCATACCGCAAAGATGAAGGGGAAGCAAATAAAGCTGTAGTTTCTGAGTTGACAAAGGAGCATAAGGTAGGAAACTGGCTCAGCCGTTGCGTCACTGTGGTTACCCCCCAACAACACCATACTACAGACATCCAGAAACGTTCTGCCTTCTTAAGTCCGAAGGAGTCGATTGCAATTTCCTAACCAACTCCGTCGCCATTTTCCCTGTTCGCCAACAATGCGACGAAGAACACCAACAACATTTAGGAAAAAACAACAATTCAAAAGCCTCAGTATCGATAGAATTGGCAGTCTGAAGAGAGGTCACTACGAGAAACGCATAAAAATAAAAGCCACTCTATCCAAGAAGATGCTGTCGCATACCGCAAAGATGAAGGGGAAGCAAATAAAGCTGTAGTTTCTGAGTTGACAAAGGAGCATAAGGTAGGAAACTGGCTCAGCCGTTGCGTCACTGTGGTTACCCCCCAACAACACCATACTACAGACATCCAGAAACGTTCTGCCTTCTTAAGTCCGAAGGAGTCGATTGCAATTTCCTAACCAACTCCGTCGCCATTTTCCCTGTTCGCCAACAATGCGACGAAGAACACCAACAACATTTAGGAAAAAACAACAATTCAAAAGCCTCAGTATCGATAGAATTGGCAGTCTGAAGAGAGGTCACTACGAGAAACGCATAAAAATAAAAGCCACTCTATCCAAGAATACAAGCAACAATTTATAGCGGTAGAAGGGAAATAAGCTGAAATGAAGGCAAATAAGATAGAGTAAAGGCGCATTCTTGAAAGCTTCACTGAGAAAAGCGTTCCAGTAAAGCACAATCAATAAAGCTGTTGTTGTGTGACAACTGCTTACTCCTTTTTCTATAGCACATCCACTGCATCTGCTGTCAATAAGTACAAGCCGTTTGCTGCTTATGTGAAGCAAGGCTGAGTTCAGAGTATTAGCTTTGACTGCTTCGCCAATTGCAATCCGCAAAAATGCGGTGGCAAACAGCAGGTTTGGTTCGAAAGAAAAATCCATCACTTTGTTGAAAAAAAGAGCATTCATGCTGGGGAGTATTGGAACATTTTTTTGAATAATTACGACAAAGCTTAGCTCATTTTTCCAAGTTTTGTCAACGAATTGAGATGTGCTTTGTCGTTAGAGAGAAATCTAATAATGCCGCGCTATAATCAGCAATGTCATTAAAAACGAATCAGTTTTACTTTATGCACAATACGAATAAGATCGAAATGGGCAATATTCCTTGGCCAAAAACGGGCCGGAATTTCGATTCTCGAAAAATGTTTCAGCTTGCAGTCTAAAGAATCGCAAAACATAAATGATGCATGGTCATCACCCAGTAATTTTCGTTTGATATTTGATTGGTGGGGAGTTGAGCTAGTTGAACGGTTCCTCAGCGGTCCTGTCTAATTTCGCTTGGCTCGTTGTGTTGATGGGTTGTGGAACGGCCGTAAGGTATGACGATTATCTGTGAATATGTTGAATAAGCAGGTGCGAGCCAACCAACGGCGAAATCCATCAGGGTGTGGTTGGGGTTGGCGGTGGCACGCCAGCACTTGAAAAATGGTCAGAATAACCAATGACTTTTTCGTGTCACGGCGAGAACGGTCCGCTGAGAAAGATCGCAGCCTCTACTGCCTTGTAGGCGCCAGCAGGACGACCACCAGGCGATGTACTACCGACCGGACACAGCAATATGGAAAGTAAGATGGGAAAATCGGCTGCGACGTCTATATGGCGTTGTTCAGATGCGGCGAGCTTAGGATCACGACAGATGAAAAAATTGCCGGTTGCATCGATGTAGAGAACGATGAAATCGATGAAATCACAACTATTTAAGGTATTCAAGGTAAGGTATTTGATTAGTGACAAAGATGAGATACCTTTGAGTCGCAGGTCTTATGATAAGGATTCAAAGGTAAATTACATACTGACTTTTCGCGTTTATCTTCGGAACAAAGTAAATAATTTCCGTTCAATGCTTAAGAATTAGCATAACGCTGAGTTCCCACCAAAAATCCCACAATGAAACACGAACGGCTGAACACTTTAAAATGCGTAAGAGTGACAAAGTCGCAAGCCGATGCCTAAAGGGCGCTTTGTGAAAATGCTGACCGTACGCCATCGGACTGGGTCACAATTGGCCTAAAATAGCATTGTGTTCAAACAACGAACCTGATCGTAATTTGCCGGACGTCAATAAAGTTCATCCGACTACCGATTTTCGCACAATTGAAAAGGTTGGACAATTTTGGAAAAGTGCTCGCGGTGACATTGCGAGCAATGTTGAGCATTTCCCACATTTAATGAAGCGCATTTGGAATGGTCTGGCTTTTGATTTGTTTATGAGAGTAGTTCTTGAGTTTTTCAAAGTAGCTAAACCTTGATCTTTAATGTTTTTAAACATATTTTGCATTGGCGTTTGAACAATGAACAGTAACAGAAGTGGGGAGGGGGAGGGTGGAGGTGAGGGGAAGGGGGAGCGGAGAAAAGTAAAAATTATGGATTTTCGAAAAGCGTGGAGCAAAGTATGTGCTTGACTAGTTTTTATAGACCAACTGAGACAAAACATACGTAGAGCGTATAAACAAAAAAGTTTAAACACGATGAATAACCTATGTTTCGTTTTTAGCTTTGTTTTCAATGGCGTTCTAAAGATGAAACGGAAGCGATTTGAAAATGGCCGTCAACCACCTCCTATGAATTTACAGGCATATGAAAGTAGCAATCCGAAGTGAGAGGAGCGAACAAGTTTGATTTCTATGCGTTCGTATTTGCACTCAATCAACGCTAAGGAAAAGCTCTCTCATCTGTCTCGGAGAAAATGCGGTGCTCAAAAACCCCTCTTAGCTTGCTGTTATCGTTGTGCATTTGCAAACAAATTTGACGCTTCAACACGGCAGCTAATCGCTCAAAAGAAGTTAAAAGAACGAAACTTTATTTACCACATACGACGAAAAAGCAATTCTAGCCGAAACAAATAAACAAATAAGCAAATATTAGGAAGGAAGAATCGATGAAACAGAAAAAGAAAGGAGGAAGTAATGTGACGACTCGACCGTAATCGTTTCCAAATACAACAACAGATCAGGTATACACATAACCGTGGATACGCAACAGCACGAAACAGAAAATGTGAAATATCACAAAGGAAAGGGATAAGGAGAAGGGAAATAGAATTCTAAAGTGGGATGTGAAAAATGGTAAACTTGCTCAGTTAGGTGAACACTCCAATTCATTTAATCGATTGAGTATCGGCTTATTAATACCCCAAAAAATGTCCCCATTGAGGGCAATAACAGCTTCCTTTGGTAACTGAAGTCATCTTTTAATGAAATGTCATAAGAAAAAAATCTTTTAATGAAATGTCATAAGAAAAACTATGACCTTCAGTCCCAGACCATTCAGAACGAATTTTCAAGGCGCACAATTCATTTTCGGGACACTTCATCTTCAGTACGTTTACCTGATAACTCTCTGTTAACTTAGAATGACGCTTTATCAACATCCAAGTAGACAGTTCTAACGACCACTTTTTCGAAAAAAAAACCGCTTCGAAAAATTTTCCCAACGGCTGTCATCATGTGTGCATCATGATTTGAGTGCACAATATTACGGGTATCAAATCAAGGTTGCTCAGGGGTAAAACATTACCTCTATCATCTTCCAGACGGAAGTGTACTTCAGCCCTACTGATAAAGATGGACGGTCGTGACGACCAGATTACAACGAACGCAATGCTAACCGGCAAGAAAAGGATCGGATGACTGCTTATTTGGATCAGTCTCTCCCCCCTGTCCTCCCTGTTTTGTACCTGAGCAACATTGGTTAAGGGTCTACGGTTGACCAGTTAAGGCGTCCACTTCGCTATCTACGATGTCCTGTGATGAAAAAAGTTCGTCTCATTGTTGGTGTGTTTAGGCAGTCTCCACATCGAGGTAGTAACATAAACAAAACTTATAATTCTCAGACCTACAAGACAGATAAATACTAACAATCATTCTTACGACAAATTCGACTCTGAGATGATCATTGTTCACCAGCGGATCAGCGACCTACATGTCAAAAATCGGATCAATATCGCACATTAAATCGAGATCAAGTACTGCCCATAATAGGTCTATTCATCTATAATTTTCGTTAAGAAGGGATGCAAAAGTGTTAGAAATACAAATATAGCCTGGTTCTTGACAACAGAGCATGGTTAACCCTTGGACAACAGGTTTCTTGGAAGAGTTGGAGGTGTGGAAAAATTCAGCAAAGTTCTTGAGAAATGCAAGAGTACTCAGGTGATTTGAGGACAGTAATTAAAAACAACTGACGACCAGCGCTCTCCAACGTCATTAATAGTTTGCCAATCATATAACTGGGATAGGAACCGAGATATGCAAAACGACACCCCTCCCCCCACGCGCCCACCGTCCTCCACGCCTCTTTTAGGGCATCCATCCGTCGATGGCAAGATGGCTTGGAAAATAAACGACAGTGGAGTGAATGATTTAGCCATGACTCCTAAAATGCAAAAACGATATTCGGGCTTGGCAAAAGCTCAAACGAAGAATTCAATAGTGTTGCAAAGACTGTGAGCAGTGAAGAAAGTCACACTCAATGCGCCAGCACAGCACCATGCAAAATGTCTAATGTATCGCTTTTCGCGCCGTAATGATCACGTCTGATGATTAGTTTAAAAATCCTAATCGAAATTTTCTGCGCAACAAACAACAAAGCGTTCACATTTGGCTTCTCGTCCAGTCCCAAAAACATCGCACCAAAATAGCGCACAATCGGACGTCTGCGAACATGAAGCTCCATCAGCGTCAAGTCATCTTTCTCGTAGCGTCGTAGAAACGGTAACACAGTGACCAAGATATGAGTATGGGTTCATAGTCGCTTGGCTCTCCTCCAAAAAAAAAGCTGCTATGTTTCCACCAGCCGTTAAATTTTGCTATTCGCAACCTGTTGTATAGGTTGCAATCGGAGCGTATTGCCCAGTTCCGCAGATTGTTCAGCAAACGGAAGCGTACATAAGCGGAGCTTGTTCGTCGCTGCACTGTTGAGGCAGAAATAATGCAGAGAAATTGTTTTGGTCCATTTTCATTTGGAAGACGCAGCAGTAAAAAAACGAAAACTGATTGACCAGGAATATTGACTGATAGAACCAACGCTTCAAAAAGCGTAAAAATGCTTATGCAACCTTAACCAGTTTTTGCTTCTCCTCTCCTTCCCTTCACGCCCCTCCTCCTTCACACCAAACCGCATCATTTCCATTTCAGTAAAATAACTGACCTCCCTATAATACGCGCATTACCTTAATTACCAGCATCTTCATCCGGTTCACTCTTCCTCTAAAAAATGCAAAACAAACTTTCAGAAATACCATCAAAACAGTTCACGCAACGCGAAAAGACCAAAAATCGAGCAAAGAGCACCGTCCAAAGTCGCCTCATTACCGTCCGAAACGCGCATCACATTCCATAAGACACGCCCAATTTTACTTGGAACCGCTACAAGTAAGATCATTTTGCCAAAACCATTCCAATACCACATGTAGCTCGAACTGTACTAAAGCCTGGCAAATTATGGGTTAGCAGCGTCGTCCCCAGCTAATCTAACGGGAGGGCGCCTGGGTGAACAGGTGCAAGCCACAATAAATTGCAGGAGCTAGATGGTGAGCGCCAGTAACTCGGAGTTAATATTTGTCTCCATTTGTTCGTAACGCCCTTTTATTACATCTTATTACAGCACTTGCTCTGCTTTGGAAAATCTTTTACTGGAAGAGCGAATAGACCTGCTCCCGTTTAACTTTCCGGCCCGCTTCCTGATCAGGTTGGCCAAAATTCAGGCCAAAGATCGGGACGGGAAAACATACCGGAAACTAGGAGTTCGGCTTCATCATTAATACACGGTTTTCGTGAATGCAGATCTTAAAGTACTTCTACTGCCTTCTCGAAATTCGATTCAGCTTAACATGATGTTTTTCACCGTCGCGATTAAAATGCTCGAAATGTTCCCGGAATTCTAAACGTTTCAATGGAATGAGCGCCAATAATTTTTAAAATGAAAAAAAATTGGCTGTGAATGCGCGTATGATATCAATATTTTACTTTTCGCTTTGCAAAATTTTGAAAAAAAATGAAAAGAATTTGAGGATCACAGTTGGAAGTCATCGTTGACACTATTCGGTTATTCATACTAAGTATATCTTGGCCTCGAGGCAAGCGCTTCTAGACGTTGCGGTTTACGAAATGATGTTAGCGACGAATCATAGATATCGTCTGTGTATACGATCCCACTGATGAGTCCATCGAAGTTGGATTTCTTCGAAACAGGCAAGCTATTTCGACCATCTGCAAATTATCATTTCTGGTACGCTTGACAACCGACATTTACATTGAAAGTAACCACCTGTGTATCGAAGGTCGTTCTTTCGAAGATTCCCCTTGGATACCCAGATATGCGATTTGGGGCCCATACGTCATGAAAATTTTGAAGGAAAATTTGGAGCCGGCTTTCGGTACGGGCTGCAATTTTTTTTTTGACTCTCTTCACTGAAGCAACCAAAAATATTTCAGCTATATCATCGAACTTAATTGCTTCAGTTGGGTGGCCGCGAGTTTCGGCTACTTTCGAAAAATTTCCAAAAGATGGCCTTATTCGTAAAATTCACTTTTGCAACGACATTGAATGGTATAGCCAAAACAGAATAAGAATTTACGACATATTAACGCACCCAAAATTGCAGGAATAAGTGCTACGGTCCAGTACAGAGGAGACTAAAGAACAGAAAAGAAATTGTATTAAGAACAAAAACGAAATAAACTCCACTAAAAATGTGAACATCTATCAGCAAACACACAATTTCACCAGTAGTTAAGTTTTTAAGTTTAAGTTTCATCAGCACTTTTCAATCAAAACACACGTCTTTTTAAAAATGTTAAATTTTTTTTCCCAGTTGCATCCAGTGTTCACTAAACGAGTATCCAGACATATCTCTTTTTTTACTAGATCACTTCAAAACCAAACGCATTTTTAAATGAAATAAGCAGTCGTTGCTGCAAGAAGTTCTTTGATCGTGAAGTATGCTATAAGTAAACGAACGTCACCCGATTTAGAATCGGTATCTCTTATTTTTTACGAGTCTGCTCTCGCATTTATATTCCTTTTCTACTTCAACATATATCGGGCAAGATGACGAGATTGAAATCTTTCTTCGTTAAGACTGATCCCAGATCACGTCAACTCTTTCAAAATTTTTGAACCTTCTAAGTGCTTCGATAAACGGCTTAAAACACCCCTTTCGTGGGCCCCTTCGATAAAGGCAGCACAGAGAATGCTAATGGTTTTGAAGCAACACCAATGAAAGAATTTTCTTTTTACTTACCAGTGAAGGACGTTATTTTTTGAATTCGTTAATTTTCGAAATACACCCATGTAACCATTATTTACTGACTTTTTTTGACTCAAACGCTCGATGACGCTCTAGTTGTTAGTGTATATGGGTGCTAAAGCGCGCTTAGTCTAAAAAAAACTTTAAATTAAAAAAGGAATTTTTCTCGAGATTGTTTCTTCACGCAATGAAGGATCCTACCTATCATGCGGTGTCTGTCAGCTTTGTATTTGTTGACGAGGTTGTGTTTGTTGAACTGCTTGAAATAACTGTTTGCTAGATTCTCCTCCTCGCTCTTTGCCAATCTCTGCAATACGGTGTGTTATGGTTAAAAGCAGAACACAAATCTACAGGTAAACCCAAATGCACTCATTTCGGCAATCTATTACATGATTTTTGGTGGACACCTCTTGTGTGCAACAGTTCCTTCAAAACTGCCTTAATGTATTATTGGAAAAAAAACAACAAAAACACGAAATGTGAATATGAAATTGCTAAGAAAACATTTCTGGTTTGGACAGCATTCCGAAACAAATGAAAATATTTGCCAAGAGACTGACACGATGATCATTTTGGCTACTCATCTATCAGATCGGCTGATTTCACAAACTTGCTTGTATACTGAAAAATCAAAATTTTATTTGACCGACCATCTTTACAAATCTCTTTCTTAAGATTCATTTGTCGGCAAACTGACCTATCGATATCGCAATCGAACATGATGAAAAAATTCATTTAACTTTTTCTTCTCCATTAAGAAGGAATAATTATTCCGAGTTGGATGATGTGATCTGAAACTGGAGATATGAGGTCTGCCGATTAGTACTGGCAACAGCAGACCACAGAAAACTGTATTTGTTGAGGAGGTTGTGCTTGTTGAACACTGAGTTCGACTCGACTGCCTCAAAAATTTCAGACGTCAGATGAAAAATCGACGTTCGAGGTTCTGCCGATTTCGACTTTCATCGTTCTGTGTGGACGTTTTCAAAATTTTAGCCATCCGTTCGAAGCTGGCCCGTCCGGCATTCCGCTGAAAGTTCCAGCGCATCCCGAGAAGTTCTTCTTTTGACGTTCTTTGACGTCCTGAACTGTGTCGACGTTTGACTTTGTATTGTATAATGCTGTCGCTCTCATTAATTTCATTGCTATGCATTACACAGGTCTTGAATGAATTCATGGTTTTATTTAGAAAATATCTGGTCCATCGCATTTGCGCAGGACAAGTTCAGAAATCCTCTCTACCTCCGGTGATGACGCAACGAAAAAAGTGAATTTTTAAGGCATGGTAAAGGAATCAGGGTCAACTCGGCTCGTTGCGGTAGTGGATTGTGAAACGGCCGTCATATATGACGGTTACCTGCAAATATATTGAATAAGCACGCGCGAACCAACCAGCGGCGAAATCCACTAGGATGTGGCTGAGGTTGGCGGTGGCACGCCAGCACTTGGAAAGTGGTCACAGTACCTAATGACGCTTCCCTTTCACAGCAAGTACGGTCCGCCGAAAAAGACCACAGTCCCACTGCTTTGCGCATAATTCGTGGAAGAAGAAAGGCTATGAGAAGGAAGCTCTGAATAACCGAAACCTACGGCGCCAGCAGGCCGGCCACCAGGCGATGTACTACTGGCCAGGGCAATATGAAAAGTAGGATGAAAAAGGATGGCTCTCAGTTCTGCGCAGCTCCTTCTCGCCTTCGCAGTAACGGTGGCGAACGAACTGACGAGAGGGCAGAGGATGCTAAGAATCTCGTAGTACTGAGGCCGTCCTTGCGCAGTATATTCTTGAGGACCTTCAACGTTCGGACTCTCAGCAGTGATCACTCGGTTGATCTGCCGCCGCATGAAACCAGAGAACTCCATATCGACAACCTGGCAATGAACGAGAACAGAAGGAAGACAGAATCGCGAGCAGTGTTAATACCCAAAGAAGGAAACCATGAGGGCATTCGCAACTATCGTGCGATATGTCTGCCATCACATGTCTACAAAGTTTTCATGAGAGTAATCTATAACAGAATTGAACAAATTCTTGATGAAAACACAAGACATGGGCAGGCAGGCTGCCGAAAGCGGTTTTCTATACGCATTTTCGCCCTATCACAGCTAATAGAAAGATGCATAGAGTACAGGGTGCCGCTCTGCGTATTCTTCGTAGACTTTAACAAAGCATTCGACTCGGTGGCTCACAACGCAGCACTCCAAAGCCTCTCCGATCAGGAAGATGATCCCGTGAACATTCGTATCATCTAAGAGTCGCTCTCCGAATCGTACATGGAGATCACGCTATACGAAACACCAGTAAGTGTGAAAGTCGGGAAACGTATATAGCAAGGAGATAGTTGCTCCCCAAAAGCGTTTTCATCAGCTCTCGAAGGCGTTTGGAGAAAAATATAGACTGCAGGCGGCTTCAATGTTGACTGTGAAGAACTTCAGATGCTTCTCTTTGAGGGTGGAGCAGTACTCCTTGCAGACGACCCAGAAAAGTTGCAGAAGTTGCTAAATGAACTCAAGAATAAGGTCAAGAAAAAGGGGCTCAGCATCCACGACGGTAAAACGAAGTGGATGAAGAAAAAAATGCATTTTGTCCTCAGTTTACCATGAAACTTAGTAGTGAGAACATCGAGC
>JPKZ01000682.1:6245-56419 GCA_000803305.1 Toxocara canis
ATCGTTGTCTGAGTCTCTAAACCGGGAGAGGTAGTCGTACCAAAAGAGAATAAGCTTGTTGGGTTAATTAGAATTTCGAAATAAATCAATATTTCCCTAATAGAGTGAGGAAAAAAGTTAATTGGTGGACTTGGAATTTCACATGAAAATTGAATTTGTTCCGCTCCCCTAACAAAAACCCCACAAAGTTTTGAACCCCCGGTTCAGTGGTTGAGAATGTGAGAAAAGTGGTTGAGAATATGAGAAAAAAGCGACTTTTGAGGAGTGGGACTCATTGGATACCTTAGTATGCATAACATCGAACCAGTGCTGCAAGCAGCGTGCATGCACGTACTGCAACGATCCTCGACACGAGCATGGAGAGATCATATTCGCGTCGTTATCCTCCTCGAGACATATTCTACAGCTGAGTCGACGTGAAGATGTTATCGTTACCCTTAAGTAGCACTTTACAATCTCTCTCAACATGTTTCATGAGTTTTTATTTGCGCAATGCACCCATGACCAAGTTTTAAAAATGAATGACTTGAGTTGTGCAGAATGCAAGAAATACATTTCAGCAAAGTTGGATTCTGTCCTGGAAAGCAGGCTCTACCGATGTAAGTGTATCTGTCACATGCCTTGTGCGAATCTATAGTTTTTTGCAACAAAGTTAAGAACCATTTACCAGCCCATAGCACTTGATACTAAATTCATGATGTTACTAAACTGTTAAGTGAACTTCTTCTTTTCCAGAAAAAAAAGGCTGATTTAGAGGAGAATCTACTGACGCCGAACCGAACGCGAGGGTTCACCGTACTCGGGCGATCCCGATACAGATCTTGTATTCATATTCACGCGATCCTAAAAAGTCCGAACCCATTCGGAATGAAAACAACTAATAAATTCGTAGAAACTCGCTACCAAAATTCTGACGGGTCAAATAACCATAAGTCTTAGCACGTGGCTCGCAATATAGTTCAGTTGAAATGCGGTCGTTTCAGAACTAGAGTAGCGATCGATGAATTTTTTCTGTGGTGAGGAATAGATGAATAGTTTAACCTTAAAGTTTCTGAAAGAAATCTAACTTAGGAACCTGGGCGATAATATACCCACATCGGCGCCTCTTCCGGTTTTCAGTTCTTCTTCTTCTAACACTGCTGATACCGCCATTCCACTCTTCAGTCAACGAGCTAATTGGTTAGCACAAATCCGAGTGAACCGCTCCCACAACCGCCGTAGATAACAATAGCATTTGAAATGAAGTAAATGCCGCTGATTACTTAAAATTAGTATATTACATGCCGTAATTTGCTCAGAAACAACTAGAAACTTATTTGCACTCATTATTCATACAAAGTTTGTTGGCTGCACAGTGTTTACCGTGCACCTTTACGCTCGCTGCTTTATTTTATATGTGCTACACAACTTATGATTGCCTTTCATAGGTGACAATAGACCGTGAGTAGGTAGTCTTTAACCATGTTTTTTGCAAGCACATGCTGCTATAATAGGGCTCACGATGGACAAATTGACATCCAGCGAACAGGGATCGCGGAGTCAGAAACAACTAGAAACTTATTTGCACTCATTATTCATACAAAGTTTGTTGGCTGCACAGTGTTTACCGTGCACCTTTACGCTCGCTGCTTTATTTTATATGTGCTACACAACTTATGATTGCCTTTCATAGGTGACAATAGACCGTGAGTAGGTAGTCTTTAACCATGACTAACGCACGTAATTGGTGAGGCAACTTTGAGGCATTTGGCGCGTAGAAAAATTGTCTTCCCGACTTGCTGACTGCCTCAGAGTAATCAAGAAAATTATTCTTGGTCACCAAGCTAAACAGCACTTTGTTTCCCCTATATTCAGCATGAGGAACGCTGCGGAAAATAAGCTGAGTTCGGCAAAGGTGCAGCCATAGTTGGATGGGATGCCTCTCAGAAGTTGATCGTTGAGGTTATTTTGTCGCAGACCCTTTGCACTAAACAAGCACCGTTATTCTGATGGGCTTGGCTTTTTCTTTCACTTGTTAACACCGTTTAAGGTGGGAAAAGCAAAGCACTGTAAAGCAACTCCTTAATGTGATTATTCCAGGTACGCTCAAAGCAACCTGGGCATCCTGCCTATAAACTCGTCTAAACACTACTAGAAACTTGTACTGAAAAGCATTAATGGATCGCATTAGGGCGAGGTTAAAAGGTTAGATTTATGTCGATAAGAAACGCCAAACGCGCACGCACGAATGATATAGCGAATGATTGTTCCAAGGAAGAGTTTACGTATGTGCCGGCGGCGCTCATTACGCTTTCTGATCTCATTCAGTGCAACGATAAACTTAAACATACGATTTCGTTGCTGTTTGAACGAAAATAGTTCAACAAGAAATGAGACAAGGTAATTTCATATTGCAGGCAAAGCTAACGCACATGTCCACTCCATCGGTCTATCGATATTAAAAGGTTCTAATTGTTACCGACATATAGGAAATGAACTTCATATAACCTACAACGTGCAACACGCCCTCAGTAAGTTAACGGCTGGAGTGGCGTTTTCGTAATCGCTCGGTGGGTTGCAATATCGCTCGTGTTCGATGCAACTAATTGCGCGAGCCGCGTTTTGGCGATAAATTGATGAATGTTGAATCGCTCGAAGGGAAAATATTTATACACTTCGCATTCTTGTTGCCCAATAGCGATCTTGCTATCCGAATAAATCCGAATCTCTGGAATGAAATGTCGTGGTGAGTTGCGTTTTTAACGTTCGATTGGAGTCGGCGGCGGCCCAAACCGATTGAAAAAATATACGAAAAGAAACCAGTGAAATGGGAAATTCTTGCATTTTCAGTAAGCATTTGACGTTTTGAACGAACCATTTGTTCGATGCTAACAAAAAACCAGCATACGTGCCTGATCACACGATGGTTCTGCCAAACGTTTGGCTTAAGGCCCTCACCATTTTAGGTAATGCGCTTGGAAATATACAGCGTCAGTATGTTTGATGATCACCTCATACATTTTTCAGTGTTTGTTTTTAGAATGGACTTCGCTTACAATTCACCGAAAAAAAACCCAATAAGCCAATGCGGATCACATTCCTTTTTTCACTCACTTTACCAAAAATGAACAGATGTTGATTTCCAATACACATCGTCTCTCCTCGTTTCCAGCGTCTTATTGGAGCTTTCGTTTTAAAAAAATTGCATAGTGAGGTAAATTCAGAAGGGAATCCGAATGAAACTCAAGTTTGTTTCCTCGACTATTTTTCTATGAGCGCATGAATATGGCAATGAATAAGCCCACATACGCTGATCTTAGCGATTTAAACAGTTAGCTCCATCTATGTACAAATTTTCAAGTATATCATCTGCTACTAATCCACACTAGTTACTCATCAAACGAACCAGCGCTAACTTTATTTCCAAGCATTCATCATATTGGCGGAGGAAGGAAATTGATAATTGTAGCATGGCTTCGGATATTCTTTGCACTGCTCGCTTAGCAACGTCGACGTATACTAACACGCAAATGGTTTCTAATGATTTCATCGACATATCAGTAGCAAGCACCATATCGCTTAAGACGTTAAACTTCCTTGCAAGATTACGACTGATTAAATATATCTAGTTTTCCGTTGAACGCGCAAGAAACTAAGCCAAAAAACCCGCAGGGGCTGGCTATCAACATCAAAAATTTCATTGTCCAACGTATTTTATTCTGTACTGAGATATTGCAGTTCTTTTGTGGTCTTCTGAATAACAAACACTTCCTACACATCCTCTATATATATTAATGTTTATTACTCACTCTAGGGAAAATGAAGAAACTTTTTATCCACAGCAGGCGCGCCAATATTTTTCAAGCGCCCAATAAATCCGAAAAAAAAGCGAACAGATGCGCAGGGAACTGAGAGCGTCTGAGTGGTAACAGATCAAAATAATGCGATGCACTGCACGCTCCTTTGTGCTTGAAAACATCGAGGCATACTTGTTCGAAACGTTGGCCATTAAATGGAGAGATGGAATTTCGCAATTACTCGGTAAGGTATCGATCTGCACCTGATCTGCTACTCAGATCTGTTAACGTTTCCGTAAAGGCGCACGAGAAAGTAGGAATTGTTGGTAGAGCGGGCGTTGGTACGTTGCTTTATTGTTCCTCGTTTATCATTGTTTTTGTCGACAAATCTTTTAATTCCATTCCATCGAAATAATCGAAACCTATGCAAATAATGACTTCTTATTTCCTTCAGAGCCTTGGCTCACTCGTAATTTATTTCAACTAAGTTCCTTATTTACTGAGATCAGTGACGCGGTTTTGTGCTGTACTCTTGTTTTTTTCGATCAGTCTTAAACGGAAAACTAGTAAGTAAAAAGCAAAAAGAGCGTCAAACAATAAAAAGAGCATGCAGCTACTAAGGCAAAAAAGGCGACAATTGGGAATCTTTCCAGAAAAAATTTGGACGAATGCGAAAAAGATATCGAAGGTGAGTTGAAACTCCCAATTCGATCATTGCTCCCACTTTTCACCTCTCCTTAGGGAAAATTACTAAGCTTAACGCCCGTTTAGAATCAGTTTACAATCTTGATTCTCAACTTTCGGCATTTGAGCTCTATAAGCTTAGTAATCGGGGCATTTGTCACGAACCAGGACGGTTCTACATCCGCCGCTGTGTCGATGGCATGAAGCAGATATGCTGCTAACGAGAAGTGCTACACAAAGAAAAATCTGTCTTGAAGAGCGGCAGAAAAGAAAAGTAAATGGATCGCTTCCGACATTACTATCCGCCAGGCAATTATTCCTAAGAAGAGGTGAGAAGTGGGAGCAATGATCGACGACAAGCAAAATATCCAGGGAAGAATGTTGCTGCTGAAAGACTCAAAATCCCATAGCCATAATCGAGAGAAACGACCTTAAAAAACCTCGACGACAATGAAACTTTGCAAAAAATCGTAATCAGGATTGCCGAAAAAGAAAACAGCAAAATATAGGCATCAATTTTGAATCTGCTATGCTTTTTGAAAAAGCTTGCTTTGTTTAGCTCATCTTAGCAAGCTCAGGTAAGAGTTCGATGAAACTGGCACTTTTTCGCATTATCGAAGCGGACGAGGGTTCGATTCGCATCGATGGAGTAGATATTTCACTTGCTGGGCTGCACGGATTACGATTGCAAATTATTATCATCCCGCAGGTTCGAAACGGTCAATTCACAACGAACCCTTCCTCTAATCGATCAGAGTTAGGAGCGATAAGCATTTATGTACACCGCACATTAGACAACCGCAGATCCTAATGAAATTCATCGTTTATGACTTATCAAATGCTGTGTTCTTCTGAAAAATAGAGCCTTAAATTGTTCAGATAAGCAATCTGATTTACTAAAATTTTCTGTTATGGTATCATTAGCCTTTGGATTGAAAAAGCTTTGTTTTTATTCCTAGTTCTTATGGTATGGCACTTCGCTGCTTCACGAGCGGACCTTTGCATGAGCATTCATTCTAGATGATTATAGCAGATTAGAGACAGAGAGCGGTGGAGGGAACTGGTGAAATGAAAGTGACACGGTGAAGTTGATGTGCCCTTTCGACGTCGCATCAGCACTTCAACACAAATCTTTAGAAGACTTTTTCGACAATTTACACACATTTCATAGCGAAAGTTGTTTCGGCGTTAAAAAGCAGATTAGCACGTCCCTCTGCGAATTCGCTCCAGCGAGTTTTTCTCATCGTTCTCTCCTTCAAACTTGTGCTTCACTGCGTATACAAAGATACCGGTTTGAAGCATATTCCTAAAAACACCGCATGTTGCCTCATCAACAAATCCCTTATTTTCTCTCATAAGGGCAACCCTTCAGTTTAACTATTGTGCTGGCCACAATATCCCTAAGTACACAACACTGTTCTCTTCATAAAACGTTCTGAAAATGTGATCAACGAATTCTAGCCGAGTATGTGTCAATAAAAGCAAAACTCGAGCCAAAACTTCCTTTTGAAATCTCATTTTTCTGATTTTTGTGGAAGAAGTCCTCCTTTTTCAATTCTATTAATTCCTACATTACAAACAACAATAGCTTCTTTCCATTTAGAAAGTGAATGAAATCCGAAAAAACTATTTTCGGACCCCTTGATTTCCATTACTTCGTAATTATCGTTACTCCGAAAACTGATTTCACAAAATAACAGCCGCATTCAATACAAAGTTATCGGTCTGGACGACTGATCAAGCAGCACGAAAATCCTGCTTCAGTTCTCGCAGAGGTTAGATTTCAAAAAAAAAATGCGTGGAACAAATTCAGAAAAGTTGCTCTTCAAAGTGTATTTATGCCAGCATTACTAGTTCCAATTGGACTATGAGATTTCTGAACGTTTCGGTGCCTTCCAAATTATTTCTAGAGGACGCTCGTTCATCATATCTAATTTCTGGAGCATTTTGTCGATCACTAAAACTTTCAGTAGCTCACCAGTGTGCGCTATTGCAAGCAACTTTAAGAAAGAGACGAATTGCTCACGTTTATAGCTGTGCCTGAGTGTGATCTGAAATCGCCGCAAATTGTCAAGTAACGATAACTAACGCGTTTGGCTTAAAAGAATTCTGTTCAAACGTTTCGTCGAAATAAAAAGTGCAGCTCTGAACGTTGGATGCAGAAGTTTCGGATAAAGCAATGAGAAAAGAGTTGAGAAATCGCACACAGTGGAACAGTAGACAAGCGTTCTGTAGAACATCCTCAGTCCCACACATCGTCTGTTGTCTTTTTTCGGTTTTATTAGCCGCATGAAAAATATTGGCGTGCCTATTGTGGATAAAAAATTGCTTCACTCAACGTGTAAGCCACAATTATAAACCACAGCTTTGAAAGAATAAGACAAAAGAAAAATGTGGATATCGTAGGAAGTGTTCGCACGAAAAGACTAGATCTCTTTCTTGCTAATCTGTATGGGTTCGACGATTTTGTGCGCCGCCATTAAAAAAGACGGAAAAAAAGATTAAGGATTTGCAGAAAATCATACGCACTTCAAAAATTGGTCAAGGCCAAAGTTCAAGTTGGATCTGCGGTTACAGCTTACAGGGGGCTTTTCATAGAGCTGTATCCCGAGTTAAGGAGTGGCGAAAATTTGCGGACAGCAACAAAGCAGAAATACGTGTTCGTAGTCGTAGAGGTGATAGCATGACGACAAAAATCTAACACCTGCTACAAGAAGGACAACAGAGGATGTAATTTTTCCGACTTTTCCACATCACATGGTCCGATTTCGCTCACGAAAATCCGTGAAGGTCTGGCAAGGAAATTTTTTTAGGATTTATAGTTAGTAACTATCTGCACAGCGATGAGTGAAAACGTTGCTCCCAGCCAGAAATCGAACCCATTTTCTTCTGCTTTCTCGGGTTTGCTTGCGAACAATACTTTCATTGGCCCTTATGGGACGGCTAACGACAACAGTATGACAACAAAAAACCAAAGTCAGCGAATCATCTTTGAGCTGTACTTGTTAGGTGGCGATCTGCCAAATGTCTGTTGGTGCCGAGAACGACTGGGAAGTCTAACGAAGTGGCAGTTACATATAACTAAAAAAACTTATTCATCCATTTTTATTGCAAACGATGTGACGAAAGGTTCAGGGCTTCTAAGGGAACGAATTCACTCGTCCAAAAGTTAACAGAATGGAAGCCTTAAGTATTGCATATTTACTATTTAGCTCATTAGTCCGTGTAAAGTTTGCTTTATTTATGCGCGCTTGTCTTTTGTCTTGTTAAACTGGCCTTTAGCTATGTAGGCGCTTCTGTTCGGCCGACTTGCAAGTAAATTAGAGCAAAACAAGAGCTAATTCAAGTGCATTAGTTTTCAGAATTATTATGATGGAAAGCGGGCAAATAAAGGAACGATGTGACACAAGCACAGTTTCAAAAACGGTCTTCCTTGTCATGTGCGATGGCTCGTAATGAGAAAATTGTCTAAAGCAATCTGGCTTATAATTAGTTTGCTAGAAAGCGAAGACTCTGTGGGGGAGCAATGTCGACCATGCCACTTTTTCTTTAGGTTGCTTTCCCCATTTAGCCGATAGCCGGAGACAAAAATTATGCCTCCCCATCAAGCTATTTACAATCAGCTCACACTGACTACGAACTTGTGGTGGTGAAGCGCCTCTCACTCAAAGCAATGAAATATAAAGAAAAAAATTCTATATGAATAGGCCTCCTCTCATATAAACCCACCACCCTCCTCTTATGAAAACCTCCACTCTCCTGCTGTTTGCTCAATTTGTATATCAAAAACAACGCTCCTTAAAAGTACCATGCAAAATTGAACAAACTGCTTATTACATACTTATCTGATGAGATAAAAACATCATTTACTTTTACTAAACCCATTTCTTACATAATTTCGTATTTTAGTTCCGATAGTTCTGGATGTAAATATAACGCAAAGATGCATTACATATTCAACGATCAATTGCGTTCATAAAAGCTTTCATAAAAGTCGTTATGAAAACTACAACAACGCTACCAAAACTGCCAAAAAACGGGATAAACAGAGAAAACCTTATTACTAACCGTATCCGAAGTTCAGCAAAACCGCTCAACATGAGTAAAGACAATTTCAAAAATCTAGAATCTTCAGTTAAAATAATTTGCAGATTACCTTAAAATTGCTCCGATGCTCTCGGAAGAGCAACAGTTCCCGTTCCATCTCCCATTTTCCACCTAGCTATCAGATTTCTAGGAATCAGTGGCACTACCAAAATATAATTTCCTAGCTACGGATCTGCATGAAACACAAAGGCAAGACGCCGTTTTCAATTCGTTACAGTCATAAAGTGAACTCATTTATAATAATAAGTTCGTTTTTTATGGTTGTTTTGTCTGCTGTCGTTAACATTTCTAGAAACTTGCGATCTAAGAAAAAAGAATGCGCAGTAAGAACAAAAATGGCATGAAAACATTTTCTATGATCTACAAGAAATCAAGCATGCGTGTAACTTTGAAAAACCGCGTATTTATTATAAACGTAAAGTCATAGAAAAACATTTATACATAGGGTCAGTTCAGCGATTTGTGTTCCATTCGAAATTCCTCATCCATTTGTAGCAATGTCGTTAGCTGATGCTGAAATGAAGCCCTTATGAGTTAGCACAGATGATTGTATTGTTGTGGCACTGCCAGCATTTTTTTTTAAATGGAATGATGGTATGCATGGGCGCCACAAGGTTCTCCATGTCGTCCATTTTAGAACTCTTTTAACAAATGTTACGTCTGATTTTCGTTATCAACTGCAATTTTTTCTTCCGCCTTGCAAAATTGTTACCGTAGCCACTACTCATACCGTTCCATTTGGAAACGGTGGCTGCTATGCCATCCCAGCAATCTCCTCCATAACATAACCATAATTTTGCTGACTTCTGACATATAAATGCAGTTAAGGTCACTACTGTAACGTTGCGACCGCCATTTCCTTGTGGGCACGATCGGTCCTCTCTCGAAAGCCCTGAGTGCTGCGCTATTTGCAGTAAAAGAAAGTGGTAATAATAAATGGTTATGGCAAACACTAAGCGGTTCCCATCGACGCATTTGTCAACTTTTTTGACCGCTTAAGATAATAGTGCAGGAAATGGAGAAATATTGGTAGCAGTGGGTAGCATGGCAAAGTTATAATGTTGGAGCATCAGCCCTGGAAGGTAGACAGCGCTCGAGACGTTCAGAAATGGTTGGTAGGTTAGTGGCGACCTGTGAAACCTTATTTTCACGTCAGCTGCTGAGTCAGTTTACAACTTATAGTGAGTGGTGCAAAGAAAGTTTGTCCGTTTTTTTTCCTCGACCTAGACAACCCGACCTTTTTTACGACAATGCGAGGAGGCCAAGATGGTCTGCGAACGAATTTCGATCTTATCTCGCTTATTAAATCTTGCAACATCGTTGCTCCTTCGACACTGTAAAATTGTCGGCTATTATTTTAACAGATATTATGGGTGGGCTATGCAGCAATTTTCTACGGAGGAGGAGGAGAGGAGGAGAGGAGGGGAGGAGGGGAGGAGGCGGTGATGGTGGTAAAGGGGAGGTGAAGGAGTGTTTTAATAAGCTGACTTAAGTAACGGTTGCTATTTTAGCAAAATAACTTAAATACTTGCATTTAGGGTAGCAGTGAGTTTGTTTGCTTTAACGAGTAGTCGAATGCACAACGTTCGGTGGGCGAGCCTCGCCACTTCCCATCAGTTCTATTTATGTATGCTCAATTAGTTGTTAAGAAAATAATGGAGCTTGTTACCTTGAGTGCTTTATTCGCCTCCTTGAGACGCTCATTCTCATCGTTCATTCGTTCCTCAAGTAGGTGAAGTTCCTCTTCATTCAGACGACGTTCGTTTTGAAGATCCCGTTCCAGCTCAGTGATCTTTTAACAGTGATGTTGCCAATTAGTGCGTTCATAAACGATGCGAAGTGCGTTCACCTAATGACCTCCAAGCTTCTCGGTAAAGATTCGGCAGTCGAACGGACTACTGCCAAAACACAGAGAAGGCTAGTGAGGCTTTGACTCCGAAGATGAAATGCGTTTAGGGGAAAAGCGTTTGGACCACAGTGAGGATCTTATTTTTCAGCGATTTTTTAATGGTAAGGTTTCCAGTTACTGAATATATTTCGAGAAAACAAAATATGTCCAAACATCGTTTCATTTGTTTCTAGGCGTACTTCGCCTAAAAAGCTTAACAGTCACATTTTGCGATTGTAGAATTGACTTAGTTACTTCCAACGGAAATGTATGCCATTAAAGAAATAAATAGCCATAATTAAAGTTTAAATTTAAAAGGTAAGGTGGCTCTTATTTTCTTATTCCAGCCATACAGACGTCCCATCTCTGCAAAATAATTCTTTGGTTGCGCCCAATTTACATATGTAATACCTGATTTCTTCGATCTAAATCTCTCCTTCGGGAAAACCTTTGCCGACAACCTTCTCTCGACATAATTCGTCTCCATCAAGAATACTACACAGCTGCATACTAACAACGCCATCAGCAAGGGCTAAGAAAATCGATTGCCCTCAGCATACCTCCTTCCTCTTCTGTACAGCTGTGAACTTAGCAGCCCTCAAGTCCTTATTCAATGTACTCCTTTGCGAATATCTAAATTTTCTTTTCTTAGCTACCGAATTCACCCCGCTCATATTTGAAAACTGCCTAATTCTCAAACGATGTCAGAGCACACAATGCCAGTCGTTTAGAATTGTGAAAGGTTCACTTGCTGCTTTATACCTATCTGGCGCCCTTAACAGATCGGTTACCTTAGCGAGCAGTTGTTTGTTTTGTTCATGTAGACGATCTCTTTCGACAACCGCTGTCGTCTGTTGTTGTTGTGTTGTGATCGACTTGCGAATGCCATATGCGATCGCACTTTCAAGCACATGCTCGTACGAGAACAGTGTGAGCCTTAGCTCGTCTCTCACTCGTAATAACATTAGCCCTCTCTCTGCACAATTCACACTCACCTGTCGGATCAGCTCGTCTGCAATCGAAGCACATCTCGTGCGCATGGGTAGACAACGCGCCTAGTACCGCTTGAACGGTTAATACGATCCGTTTATTGTATAACAGTAAGAGAAAATCATAAAAATATGAAATCGTCAGCAGAAAGGTTTGGCTTCTATTGTTATTTAGGAAGTTTTCTCTCATCGCGCATACTTCGTGCATGTTGAAGCGAAAGTAAACAGCAGTGACAACAAGATGAGCGATATTGGAATAACGTATGCTTGCAGTTCAGATCATATAATGCGTCGGGTCGAGATGGTTGACTAGTGTAGGTTTATGTTCAGAAGTATACTATCTCGACCCGACGCCTTATATGGTCTCAGCTGCAGTTTACCTTATTCCAATATATGTCAAGTATACGTCTGCGAAACAACAGTGTTTTGAAGCATATCCAACAAGATGAGCATGGAAACTCAAGAAAAGTTCAACAAATGAGTGACGAACCGCAGAGCATCCAGCGAAAAATAAGCGCGTCATTGTCTGTCCCAGGATGGTTGCCCATATGTATGCTTCTTACATGTTATTCTACTTGGCCGGTGCATAACATTGGGGAAAGTTAGGTTCAGCAAAAGCCGAAAAATGTTTAATGTAAACGTGTGCGTCAACAGTTGAATGAAATATCCAATCCACTGCATGGTGGCACCGCTACAAAAAGGAATTATCGCACGAATGAAGTAAAGCAGATGGGAATCACCTTATCGGAGACAACATGCGTTCGCAACTTTAACACTTACGTAGTATGATTTGCGGGATGAAACTTTGACTGCCCATGCCGCAGTGTCAATCGCCATCATAGGTCAAGTTAGATGCAATACTCTCCGTGGGGTAGGCAATCGCATTAGGAGGGAGAAAAAAAGCCTTGAAATGCAATGTTTTAGGGGTATGAAACTTCATCTTTCTCTCGTCCCCAAAAACGTCTCCAGCTACATTTATTACTTCAACAAGTGCATAAGAGTATGAAGGCATGAAGAAAGAGCGACTAAAAAGGAAGCAGATGTAAGGGGCATGAGCAGATTGCCTACCAAAAAGCTGGTCGTAGATATCCCTTCGAATGGGGCATATCCCAAAAGGTTTCGCCTTTCTATTGCGTAGCTCGAGCTCAAAACGTTCCTGTGTCTCGGCGACATCATGTCGTGTTGCGGGAACCGTCGAGGTGCGCTCACGCCAGATCTTGCCCTCCGATTCGTAAACTCTAAAAATTCATAAAAACATTTCTTACTGAAATTCATCACTCGATTATTTGCTTTGCAGGTTTTACAATTTGCAAAACGTACTATGGTGGTGACCTCTCTGTTCGTATGCGTGCCTCCGCCTGCTCGTTCGACAAAACCAACTCAGCAGTCGCCTAAGTCAGCCAAGATTGCGAACCTCTCTCAATATAATCTACGTTACTCGCTCATCAGTTATATGAAATCCGTCGGCATTATGGGCAAATCGTCAAAGCCTAAACGGCGCCAATCCCTAGCATAAATTCCCACTAAATAAGCTCAAAACAATAAAATGCAATGCCCGACAACTACAAGCTGCAAGCGACACTTCAAATTTAGCAGTACCTTCCTTACAAGCAATGAGCAACCTCGATTCGATGGATCCCTCCTCCAATTTTAATTCACATTCCAACTAAGGACAATCTACTGTCGTTTGCGCGAAAGAATGTAACTTCGATTGGACTGAATGGAAATTTTCCAGTACATTTATTTTTCACGAAAGATACGCCACCGCTTTTTACGAAAGATACGTCACTACTTTTTACAAAGATACGCCACCGCTTTTTACGAAAGATACGTCACTACTTTTTACAAAGATACGCCACCGCTTTTTACGAAAGATACGTCACTACTTTTTACAAAGATGCGCCACCGCTTTTTACGAAAGATACGTCACTACTTTTTACAAAGATGCGCCACTGCTTTTTACGAAAGATGTGTCGCTACTTTTTACGCGTCCAATAAATTCACTGAATGAGGATTGACATTATATTGGTTGGAAGCATTTTAACAGTTTGTATCGATAATATTACTTAAACCTTTGCTTAAAATTAGAAAAACCTAACAATTCTGGGGAAATATTTCGTCATTTCCTGTAACTTATCGGTACCTCGGAGGAAGTATGCAGTCGATGATGTTCTGAAGTTGCACCTCAGGGTCTATAGGCGGTAGCGGACTTTCGGCGAGACTCTCGAAATCTGGAATATCCTCACAGCCATCGCCCTCGCTCACTTCTTCCCGTTGTGAGCGTCGTAGCAGTCCGCGATCCTCCTCCACTGGACTCATGAACTTTTTTCTCTGAACACAGGTCACTATTTTCCGTAAGCCGGTATTGGCCCGGTCGGTCGTACAGAAATTATTCTAAACAGCTGAACGCGAAGGTAGGTTCGACTTTTATTTTATGCCTGAGGCAGCAGTCACTTCTTTTTTTCTCTCATTGTGAGCAAAATTAAACGTTAGGGAAAAAACAAATTAGAAACACGGAGTTAAAGGCAAGGAGGAAGAACATCATCTTATGCGAACGATATGCTCGTTGATCGTAATCATCATGATGTGCGGAGAAGTCGACGGTTGCAGAAGAGAGGTACGTAAGGAAAAAAATGCTTTAATGAGGTCATCTGAAGGCATTCGGATTCGTCGACGGCTGAGGGTATATCATGTGGGCAAATTTTGCTACGGTTGCCTTGTTGAGGATCTTATTCGATGACGAGCTGTCGACAAGAAATAATCGATTCATCTAAGACTATTGGGAAACGTGCAAAAATAAGCCGGTATCGATTTGCACATCGCATGAACTTAAAGGCCAGATGTTTCGAACGGCACATCGTTACGACGATCGTGTTCACCTGTTCAGCTAGTGTCGGCCAATTGCAAACGTCGACGCCAACTACATAAATGTTTTTATCCAAACTTCCAACTCATCCAAGCAGCTTGTGATCGACCCCTTGCGCCTTTTAAAATACGTCACCACCTATTCCCAATCCAATCGAACAACTGAGTTGGACCATCGCACCGCTTTTGTATCGGACTGCCTTGAGTAAACAACGACCTTAAAGACTGCGTTTATTCAAATAGTCCCTTGCATATTTTCTTGCAAATTTTTGCAAGAACTCAGCTAAGACATCTTTTTGTCCAGCCGCTCATAAGCGAGGAAATATCAGCCCCTAGGGTCTACCCTCTCAAGCCAATAAGACTGAGGAACGGTTGGAAAGAAAAACAGGTAGGACTGCGTGTCCAAGGGGCTGGGAAAATAAATGATTCTACCATGCACACTTCAAATCAACTCGTCAAGAAGTTCGCAAACGACGGAAATTCAAATTTTGCCCGACACGTACGAAAATTCTATTGCTAAAGATTAGCTTTTCTGCGAACAGACGAGTCAACAGTGCAACCCGATCGGCGACAATTCACGCGAATTTTCCACTGTGAAATCGTCTGCGGAAAACGCAATTGGGCCGCTCCAAAAACACGAGCGCTTTTTCGCCCTTTAAGGGTGTGTACCTTCCGCCTGGGCTGACGAACTAGTTTGCGAATGAATACAACGGTTGGGTACAATCACATAATTTCTGAACGCTAGCTGCAGTGATTCCAGCTGTGAAACAGTAGGACGCGTATTATGAAGACATGCATACGTGGGGCCACCACCTCTGCTTTACGAATTCCAAATTTGCCAAAACAGAGCGACGCTGCACCTGGAAAACGAAGCATCGAAACACGTCACCAAATTTCGCTGCGCACTGCTTGCAGCCAACAGCGGATAAGCTAACCGCACCTTTCAGATCCGAGCAAAGCATCAAATTTGAACCCAACACACACGCCCATATATTTCCGCTCAGTGATCATCAAAGGAAACGACCTGACAGAAAGCATTAAATATTTCATGCCTCACTTCGCCTATACCTAATTCACCATGAGCGCAACGCTACGTTTCACCATCCAGGATCAACTGCCTCTCGTTAAGCTAGCTTGCAGTGACTGCGACCTCCCTTCCTCCCCCCTCCCCCCAACCAAACAGCATTTCCATGAGTGGTATTTTGAGCTACGGAGCAAAAGCCGAACTGCCTCAATAAAAAAAAAGGTCGCAACGTCATATCAAAAGCAGCCCTCATCGCTGTGCCGACGAAACTGCAATAGGAATAATTTATTAAATGGAAACAACGGCGAAATAAAAAAAACAGCCATCGGGACGCGTAACTGTTGAGGAGACATCAATCCAAAGTGCGCCATGTCCGGATCTTCACATCTTCCTTTCTCTAAATTCTGAACGCTCGGTTCAAAAGAACAACGAGCATTAAAGACATCACGGATTACGATCTGAACGGTGTGGAATACAATTTAAAGAAAAAAAACGGCGCAAAATTTGCTTTCCTCTGATGTGCTCCTTGTCTTAGCTGTTATTTCCTTCGAATTAATTACCGGACCCTTTGTATGCCACTGCGACTGAACCGACTGCCAAAGATATTCTAGGAATAACAATTGTAGATTACCCGAGAATAGTTTGCGGAACAAATTTCTCAATGCAACCGCTTACTAATGGCGGCCAAAAAAACTTGTGAATCCACGTTCAAATCCAAAGAGATAAGCGGAGACTTTGTTGCTGATGAAACCTGACACATCGTCTACCTAGTCACTACAGTCACGTTGAATACAAATGTGAGAGGTCACAGCGGCGCCGCACAGCAACAAAATTAGCGTACTCGACAACGAAATGAAGCAAATTTATGATAACTTTGGGGCGATCCAGTATAATCTCGAATTGGTGCCCAAAGGTTATGAAGTTCACAGCGTTATAGAGGTACAGCTTCATTCGTTGGCAATAGGATATTTCAAGTTTGGGCTCTAGTCGTCAAACCAACCACATCCGTCCAGTTACTGTTTCGTTCTGTTCCTCGATTGACTGAACACGTTACTAGCTTCCATAGTGCATCCTATCATCATACGTCTTTAAGCGCATCCTATCATTATACGTCTTTAAGTAGACACGAATGAAAAGAAACGATAGCCTTCGAACAGGAGGGAAAGCAAAAACGCCAATTCCGTATCAAGGTTCACAAATAGGAAACAAACAAACAAACGAACAAAAGTCATTGCCATGCAGCGCTCGAGGCAGGTCAACAGCGAGCACGATAAATATCCCACAGCTCAGCGTTTAACTTACGAGCCTGTCTAAAGTCGCATCATCTTTAGGGATCCCTTAATGATCTCTAAAACCTCCAAATCCACTGCTGAAGCATCAAATTTCGCCACCAGATACGAAATGTGGAAATCGCATACTGGCCAATCTGGTATTCTATGCAGTACTCAGGCTACCATTTCGCGCATACATTTTGGCGAATACAAACTTGGACCTCTGAAAACTCACTAAATAATCAATAATGACTCACTTAGCCATTATCAATATCTTCAGGCCAATACGCAAACGGAAGTTTTCGTACCACATACATGGCAGCAGGTTTCCGGTTTTGCAAATTTGGAAAACTCAATTTCTTCTGCAATAAACATCTCGTATGTTATATTCCAAAAGTAACCAGACACTTCCTTTTCGATTTCATCAAAACATTTGGAACTCAATGTATCGAACGGAAGTCACACGAACTCAAAAATTTAATACTGGGACACAAAATTTCTGCACATTAAACGAGCGACTGGTGGATCGATTAGAGATGAGCAATCGCATTATCAGCCACTCGCGTAACAGACAAAACTTTTGCATCAATATTAAAGAAAGATAAAATAAAAAGGAATTTTAACGTTCAATTTACAGTGAACCAAATTCACAATCCCATCCAACCGAGAGCAACGGTTACATAGAGGCAATCATAACAAGCTGGTCGAGGAACTGATCGATCTTTTGCGTGAATGCCTCCTCCAAATCTTTTATGGCTTCAGCCAGTGCCAAGCGCAATCGCTCTTCTAGACCAGGATCCTTCTGAAACAACGTTTTCGCCACAAATCCAAATGTTTCACAGTCTGATTTGAATGCCTGAAACAAATTGACTATATCATTTCTTCCACTTATCACGCAACGCACACAGCGGCAGAAAGATTACGGTAAAAGAGAACACAACTAAGGAGACAGTGATTTTACTGTTATACTGTCTGGTTCGAACACTACAACACTTACTGAACTTCCAATATCCTTTTTTCTTTTTCAACTTTCGGGCATACCCCAAGGTATATAGCAGTGCGGTCCTGCGCTACAGGATTACTTAAACGCTGCATCGTCTGGAAGGGAAACTTCCGGGTAAACCGGCACGATAGCGTAAGTGACCATTTTAAAAATGAAAACGCACATCTAAAAGTTCCTACCTCGGTTACACTAACATTCTTAGTGAAGGTGAAAAGAACTGGTGACCTGCAGAATAAATGTAACGTAGCTCCTATTGCTCCGTTCTCAAAACATGAATAAACAAATTAATTTCTATAAGCCAGCTAGCAACAATTGAATAAACGTAATAAAAATTTAGCAATATTAATACTACGTAACAACTAACCATTAGATAAACGAAATAATAAATGCCTACTATTATTATTACAACTTCTAAATGTATCACCATACAACTGGTTAGTGATAAGCGTTTCAACGACTTCAGTTTCATACTCTCTTCAAGTGTTTTGGCTTTCTACTGCTCGAAACTGCTTTTTTGAGGGTCAAAAACTTTTAGTTCTTCATTAGTTAGCGCCGTCACTGACAGGAGCAGTCCTGTTCTGGACACGAGTGGATAACTATGAGCAAAATAATGTTCTCTCGAATAATTACAAAAATATTGCTCTGAAACGGTATAGGACGTTGGAGCAGTCCACTGATATCTTCCCGAAATGCTTGCGCAAGAAACATCTGCATAGAGTATAAAGCCATTAATGCTAAAGCTCATTTCATCCAAAAAAGAAGAAATTCGACCAAGTATTCGAAATAAGTGGAAAAACGAAGTGAAAGAACAAACTTTGAATTTAGAAAGATTCCACCTAAATAATCTGTGGAGTTCCAGCAGCTACAGCAACAACTTCCTAATGTAAATAGGGCATAGGGAAAATCGTTGAAGAAGACATGCACAAAACAATACAATAAAACGACTTTTCTTGGAATGAGCGCTTTAATCAACACAAGCAGCTAGAAATCTTGGCTTTTGATTTTGGTCTGCTCAACATTTCTGCTGTTCTGCTTTGAATAGCTCATTGATTTCTGGCGCAAAAAAATCGCCCATGAAGGAATAAACATTTCCTACTAGGTCCCGCCCCGTTTTAAACATCGTAATCAATTTCTTTCCCAACAATAACAAAACAGTTTCCAGTTGGCAATTACTCTCTTACCATTTCGAAGTGTTTCTTCTTGGCAGCGAACTTGCTGAGCAATTCAGGAGGCAGACGAGCCAATTTTCGATCACGTTCCGTTTCCGCATTTAGCTGTCGCGTGAAAATGCTCAAGCGAAGACCTCAAACAACAAGCGAAACCGTCATTATCCAATCATAATGGTTTAAGTAGACGGTTCTTGATGGTACTCTTGTAGGCAAGAAAGTTTAGCTACCGTAAACAGTCAAATCATCCCAATACAAAATATTCCCTAAAAGGTGCAGCCCTTTTCCGCCCCCTTGCGAAATGAGTTCTTGTAAGCACTCTCACCAGGAATTCAGTTAGCCAACTCTCAAGTTTACTCACCTTTTCGATAAATTCACACATAACCTCAACCTAGGCCCTCTCTCGAATACTGCTTCCTTCACTCCCCTCCCCCCCCCTCCACCACTGTTTTTCTTCACCTTCTGCACAGCAAAAAAGCTACACTTTACAAGTACTGCACTCGAGCGCGTTACAAAGCTATGAATGCTTATATAATCACTCGCATGTGGCATAGAAAGTTCCTTCCTCTCATCGGCGTAGTAGAAGCCAATCTGCTTTGATCGCATTGATGTTCATTACAACGACAAAGCCGCTAAAAGTTAGATAAATGATTCCTCCCTCACAGAAAGTTAGAACAGCGCGACGAAATTACGCAGATGTACAACTTCTTGGCTTAGCAGAATCTGAAGTTGACTGTGCTCAAAAAATATATTGACGAAATGGATGCTGCGCACTACACGCCGGCGTATATCATTATATCTTAACAGAATTTTTCAAAGCATGACCAGCGCTGAAAATTGCACATTTTTCACATGACGGAGTGATTTGGACTACGAACGATTTTCACCCCAATATGAGAGTAAGCTTTGTGATACCAGATTACACAGACTGCAAAACACCGTCGGATGTCGATCATGCTTCCTTCACTACCCTCCCCCCCCCTCCACCACTGTTTTTCTTCACCTTCTGCACAGCAAAAAAGCTACACTTTACAAGTACTGCACTCGAGCGCGTTACAAAGCTATGAATGCTTATATAATCACTCGCATGTGGCATAGAAAGTTCCTTCCTCTCATCGGCGTAGTAGAAGCCAATCTGCTTTGATCGCATTGATGTTCATTACAACGACAAAGCCGCTAAAAGTTAGATAAATGATTCCTCCCTCACAGAAAGTTAGAACAGCGCGACGAAATTACGCAGATGTACAACTTCTTGGCTTAGCAGAATCTGAAGTTGACTGTGCTCAAAAAATATATTGACGAAATGGATGCTGCGCACTACACGCCGGCGTATATCATTATATCTTAACAGAATTTTTCAAAGCATGACCAGCGCTGAAAATTGCACATTTTTCACATGACGGAGTGATTTGGACTACGAACGATTTTCACCCCAATATGAGAGTAAGCTTTGTGATACCAGATTACACAGACTGCAAAACACCGTCGGATGTCGATCACTGCATCGAGTCGACAATGAGAAAATGAACATACCGGAAGAAGACTGCACAGGCTCATCTGGGTCGTCCAGAATTGAACGTACTGACATTTGAGCCGCCTGTTGTCCACGCACCGTGGCGAATGCATTTGTTGATGCACTCTTGAGATCGTCGAAGAGGGCCGTGTTAACGGTTTGAGGCACCGTAGGGCGTTTGCCGAGGAGTGAGTCGATATCCGTACTGAAGAGCGAACTTGACGAAGTCGCCTCCGCTTTCGCCATCTCCACGCCCTTTCCTTTAATTGTACATCTTCACCTACTAAGGTTTGCTAGATCTTTTTCTGCTGCACTTCGTCCTTCTGATATATCTGTGCACTTTCCTTCAGCTGCACATCCACTGCGCTCCGGTAGCGAAGTGGGAAACTGCGCAAGAGTGACGCAAAGCACAGCTATTCGTCCAAAATCTAAGACGGCAATTTGAATCCTTCGGATGCTGCCGTAGTGTGCGAGACAAAGCATCGTCAAAGTGAAACACTACTGTAATTATATTTAGTCGGTATAAGAGCAATATTGATGAGTGTAGCCATACCAGTCCAGTAAAATGCCACAATAAAAATCAATTGCATACCTGCACCTCCCCTTTAATTGCATATCTTCGTCTCAACTCACTTCTCCGTTGCTGGTATATTTATTCATCTCTCCAACTGCATATCTCATATGTCCAGCTGCAAACTGGCAGCGTTCCCTTCAACAGCACATTTCCAGCTGTTGGCTGAACAAAAAATCCTCGCACCTCCTTTCCCATTTGCTAATCTGTCTAGCAATTTAAGCTCGTGAATCATCCAAACTCGAACCGTTACATTTCTACTAAGATCAAACACTTTCGAGTTGCTCAGACGAGTTCATCGATCTTATAAAAGTTGCGGACGCTTAAAACTCTACAAAGGAAATTCAAAATCTGCCTAGCCCAAGTGAGCAATTAAACATATTATTCTTTGGCAGAAACGGAGTTAGACTGAGAAATCAATGCATTATCAGTACATTCCACTGCGATACTTATCTGTTCTCGGCGTAATCTCAATAGTGAATTCGCATTAGCACTTGGCACGCTTTATAGCTTATCTCTCACCCTACTTCTCCATATTCTTCAAAAGACTGCCTTCAAACGATGCAAGATCACGCCCACACTAAGTGCTGATAAACATGCAGAGCAGTTTCTGCCAAACGACAAAACTTTCCGAAACTCAATTGATCAGAACATCGAACTTTTCTTATAACCGCGCTTCATAACATTAGAAAAAGGCGCCACAATTCTAGCTTCCACCCTATGCAACCTGTGATGTGCATCGAACGTTTAGCACATTCCTTTCGCCGCCAGGAGAGAGTCTAATGTCATTAAATTCCCTACGTCCATGTCTATATAGGCCATCTGTGAGCGTGTAACAACTATCCAATCTTTACTCATGATGTATCGCAACAAATGAAGGTTCAATGAACTTGCCTCGAGCCGAAGTAACTGTCTTTTCTTATACAAGCATTTTTAAGGAGGAATGTGGCACCCAAGAAAATGAGAGATGACTTCCACCTCTAAACACGAGTCTCTTGCAGAAGACTAGCAAGTTAGTCAACTAGATGAAGATATGAACACATAGACGGTCGATCAGTCAGTCGCATAAGAATCTCCATGCAATAATAGCTCCCTGTCGTCGGTCGATCTTGCGCGTCTTGGCACGTTCTATCAAGTTTTTTATTTTACGACTGCCCACCTGCACTAACATCATGTAAACTATTGAAAACATTCAGGAGAAAAGACCAGTTCATCGCCTTCCACTCACTCCTTTCGCTCAGTGGAAGAGAGGGAGAGCAGTCGAATGTTGCAGCCCAGTTCCCACAAGCGTGGAAGGACACTACAAAAAGGGAGAGAAAAAGAAATGAGCGGACGCAGGAAGAAATTAAGCTCATAGTCCGTTGCGAAGTTCTAGTTGCAACGATGTCTACAAGGAGGTATCGGAGGGCGCTAGGCAAGGGAATGTGGCAATCTCAAGGATGCAATCGTAAATGATGCATCCTTAAGAATATTCAACGATGCCCGAAGCAACTCCCCAATACAGCTGCCAAACAATTTCAACATCTGCAAACTAAAACAAATAGGAATTTGTGCAAGACAGCTCTCATCATTGCGCTTTGCTAATTAATTCCCCGTATTAAACCGTCGAAATGCTTTAATAAACTACCCACAAATAAGTAATCCCAGCAAGCCGATCGACTGTAAAAACCTCTGCCAATAATTCACATTTTCGTAACTGTCCACACATCCCTCTGACCCGACCCGTTCTAGCAAGCAATTTAACAGTGCTAAACTAAGCAACCTTCAACCCCTCATAGCTCCTGCCGAAGCCGGTGGACTAGTCTGAAAAGCGGTTAAAAGATTCACTCCATATTCAAGTTAAACCTGTAAAACTCAACAACCTTGGCTTCATTACCTTTTGAAGCAATTCAATAGACAAAAATATGCACGAATAAGCACAGACACGACATCGACGCAATGCACAGACACGACACCAACGCAATGGCCTTGCAAACTTAAATTTGCAAAGCGCACAAAAAAACAATTAAAACCAACCGACAACGTCCTTGGTCGTTTTCTTCGTAAAGCTCGATGTGTCGGAAAGGATCGTTTCTGCGGTCTTCAATGCCCGTGGAGGGAGTGGTGGTGGACTAACGCGCTAAATAAACGAGGATCAAAATGCGCATTAAAAATACGTTTAGTCAACAAAAAATATTCATCAACGCAAGCATAAACACCGATTCGCACAAGCAACAGCAAAGGATAGCCAGGCGGAAAAATCGAAATCACTACACAGCACTATGATAAACAAATGGCACGCGTAGAACACTCTTTGATATTCTTCAGCGCTTCCATTCAGACGCTTATTTCTTAAATAGCCATAGCCGCACACTTCGAAACTGAGTCGCATTCGACACAATACAAGAAAGATCACTGGTAACATCAACCGCTTTCATCGTTTCTCTGTGCCCACAACTCATTAAACCCCTAGTCAGGGACAACTACGTAGTTGGCAATTGTATACTGACGGCATTCAACTGCAATTCACAATTTGCAAGCGTCACCTGAAAACCTTATAGGCCGAAATGGTGGATAGAAAGGGATATTATCGAAAGAACTCCTTTCGAAGAGTTCTCTCATGAACATTTGCAGGCAATGGCCCCTTCGAGAAACAACTGCGCAGGAACGGTCATGGATCATAGCAGCAAGACAGAAATTTTCACACAAATGAAATTAATTACACTACACAAGTTGCCGACAAACGCACAACGCTGCTATGGAAACAGCGCTGCGCATTTTACGCCGTGTGCACCTGTGCTTCCATCTCATTGCTATTATGTCCACCCACATCGCCTCATATAAAACACCGTCCAGTATTGTACATACATATATATATATATATACATATATATGTATATATATATATATGTCGCCTAAGTCAGCCAAGATTGCGAACCTCTCTCAATATAATCTACGTTACTCGCTCATCAGTTATATGAAATCCGTCGGCATTATGGGCAAATCGTCAAAGCCTAAACGGCGCCAATCCCTAGCATAAATTCCCACTAAATAAGCTCAAAACAATAAAATGCAATGCCCGACAACTACAAGCTGCAAGCGACACTTCAAATTTAGCAGTACCTTCCTTACAAGCAATGAGCAACCTCGATTCGATGGATCCCTCCTCCAATTTTAATTCACATTCCAACTAAGGACAATCTACTGTCGTTTGCGCGAAAGAATGTAACTTCGATTGGACTGAATGGAAATTTTCCAGTACATTTATTTTTCACGAAAGATACGCCACCGCTTTTTACGAAAGATACGTCACTACTTTTTACAAAGATGCGCCACTGCTTTTTACGAAAGATGTGTCGCTACTTTTTACGCGTCCAATAAATTCACTGAATGAGGATTGACATTATATTGGTTGGAAGCATTTTAACAGTTTGTATCGATAATATTACTTAAACCTTTGCTTAAAATTAGAAAAACCTAACAATTCTGGGGAAATATTTCGTCATTTCCTGTAACTTATCGGTACCTCGGAGGAAGTATGCAGTCGATGATGTTCTGAAGTTGCACCTCAGGGTCTATAGGCGGTAGCGGACTTTCGGCGAGACTCTCGAAATCTGGAATATCCTCACAGCCATCGCCCTCGCTCACTTCTTCCCGTTGTGAGCGTCGTAGCAGTCCGCGATCCTCCTCCACTGGACTCATGAACTTTTTTCTCTGAACACAGGTCACTATTTTCCGTAAGCCGGTATTGGCCCGGTCGGTCGTACAGAAATTATTCTAAACAGCTGAACGCGAAGGTAGGTTCGACTTTTATTTTATGCCTGAGGCAGCAGTCACTTCTTTTTTTCTCTCATTGTGAGCAAAATTAAACGTTAGGGAAAAAACAAATTAGAAACACGGAGTTAAAGGCAAGGAGGAAGAACATCATCTTATGCGAACGATATGCTCGTTGATCGTAATCATCATGATGTGCGGAGAAGTCGACGGTTGCAGAAGAGAGGTACGTAAGGAAAAAAATGCTTTAATGAGGTCATCTGAAGGCATTCGGATTCGTCGACGGCTGAGGGTATATCATGTGGGCAAATTTTGCTACGGTTGCCTTGTTGAGGATCTTATTCGATGACGAGCTGTCGACAAGAAATAATCGATTCATCTAAGACTATTGGGAAACGTGCAAAAATAAGCCGGTATCGATTTGCACATCGCATGAACTTAAAGGCCAGATGTTTCGAACGGCACATCGTTACGACGATCGTGTTCACCTGTTCAGCTAGTGTCGGCCAATTGCAAACGTCGACGCCAACTACATAAATGTTTTTATCCAAACTTCCAACTCATCCAAGCAGCTTGTGATCGACCCCTTGCGCCTTTTAAAATACGTCACCACCTATTCCCAATCCAATCGAACAACTGAGTTGGACCATCGCACCGCTTTTGTATCGGACTGCCTTGAGTAAACAACGACCTTAAAGACTGCGTTTATTCAAATAGTCCCTTGCATATTTTCTTGCAAATTTTTGCAAGAACTCAGCTAAGACATCTTTTTGTCCAGCCGCTCATAAGCGAGGAAATATCAGCCCCTAGGGTCTACCCTCTCAAGCCAATAAGACTGAGGAACGGTTGGAAAGAAAAACAGGTAGGACTGCGTGTCCAAGGGGCTGGGAAAATAAATGATTCTACCATGCACACTTCAAATCAACTCGTCAAGAAGTTCGCAAACGACGGAAATTCAAATTTTGCCCGACACGTACGAAAATTCTATTGCTAAAGATTAGCTTTTCTGCGAACAGACGAGTCAACAGTGCAACCCGATCGGCGACAATTCACGCGAATTTTCCACTGTGAAATCGTCTGCGGAAAACGCAATTGGGCCGCTCCAAAAACACGAGCGCTTTTTCGCCCTTTAAGGGTGTGTACCTTCCGCCTGGGCTGACGAACTAGTTTGCGAATGAATACAACGGTTGGGTACAATCACATAATTTCTGAACGCTAGCTGCAGTGATTCCAGCTGTGAAACAGTAGGACGCGTATTATGAAGACATGCATACGTGGGGCCACCACCTCTGCTTTACGAATTCCAAATTTGCCAAAACAGAGCGACGCTGCACCTGGAAAACGAAGCATCGAAACACGTCACCAAATTTCGCTGCGCACTGCTTGCAGCCAACAGCGGATAAGCTAACCGCACCTTTCAGATCCGAGCAAAGCATCAAATTTGAACCCAACACACACGCCCATATATTTCCGCTCAGTGATCATCAAAGGAAACGACCTGACAGAAAGCATTAAATATTTCATGCCTCACTTCGCCTATACCTAATTCACCATGAGCGCAACGCTACGTTTCACCATCCAGGATCAACTGCCTCTCGTTAAGCTAGCTTGCAGTGACTGCGACCTCCCTTCCTCCCCCCTCCCCCCAACCAAACAGCATTTCCATGAGTGGTATTTTGAGCTACGGAGCAAAAGCCGAACTGCCTCAATAAAAAAAAAGGTCGCAACGTCATATCAAAAGCAGCCCTCATCGCTGTGCCGACGAAACTGCAATAGGAATAATTTATTAAATGGAAACAACGGCGAAATAAAAAAAACAGCCATCGGGACGCGTAACTGTTGAGGAGACATCAATCCAAAGTGCGCCATGTCCGGATCTTCACATCTTCCTTTCTCTAAATTCTGAACGCTCGGTTCAAAAGAACAACGAGCATTAAAGACATCACGGATTACGATCTGAACGGTGTGGAATACAATTTAAAGAAAAAAAACGGCGCAAAATTTGCTTTCCTCTGATGTGCTCCTTGTCTTAGCTGTTATTTCCTTCGAATTAATTACCGGACCCTTTGTATGCCACTGCGACTGAACCGACTGCCAAAGATATTCTAGGAATAACAATTGTAGATTACCCGAGAATAGTTTGCAGAACAAATTTCTCAATGCAACCGCTTACTAATGGCGGCCAAAAAAACTTGTGAATCCACGTTCAAATCCAAAGAGATAAGCGGAGACTTTGTTGCTGATGAAACCTGACACATCGTCTACCTAGTCACTACAGTCACGTTGAATACAAATGTGAGAGGTCACAGCGGCGCCGCACAGCAACAAAATTAGCGTACTCGACAACGAAATGAAGCAAATTTATGATAACTTTGGGGCGATCCAGTATAATCTCGAATTGGTGCCCAAAGGTTATGAAGTTCACAGCGTTATAGAGGTACAGCTTCATTCGTTGGCAATAGGATATTTCAAGTTTGGGCTCTAGTCGTCAAACCAACCACATCCGTCCAGTTACTGTTTCGTTCTGTTCCTCGATTGACTGAACACGTTACTAGCTTCCATAGTGCATCCTATCATCATACGTCTTTAAGCGCATCCTATCATTATACGTCTTTAAGTAGACACGAATGAAAAGAAACGATAGCCTTCGAACAGGAGGGAAAGCAAAAACGCCAATTCCGTATCAAGGTTCACAAATAGGAAACAAACAAACAAACGAACAAAAGTCATTGCCATGCAGCGCTCGAGGCAGGTCAACAGCGAGCACGATAAATATCCCACAGCTCAGCGTTTAACTTACGAGCCTGTCTAAAGTCGCATCATCTTTAGGGATCCCTTAATGATCTCTAAAACCTCCAAATCCACTGCTGAAGCATCAAATTTCGCCACCAGATACGAAATGTGGAAATCGCATACTGGCCAATCTGGTATTCTATGCAGTACTCAGGCTACCATTTCGCGCATACATTTTGGCGAATACAAACTTGGACCTCTGAAAACTCACTAAATAATCAATAATGACTCACTTAGCCATTATCAATATCTTCAGGCCAATACGCAAACGGAAGTTTTCGTACCACATACATGGCAGCAGGTTTCCGGTTTTGCAAATTTGGAAAACTCAATTTCTTCTGCAATAAACATCTCGTATGTTATATTCCAAAAGTAACCAGACACTTCCTTTTCGATTTCATCAAAACATTTGGAACTCAATGTATCGAACGGAAGTCACACGAACTCAAAAATTTAATACTGGGACACAAAATTTCTGCACATTAAACGAGCGACTGGTGGATCGATTAGAGATGAGCAATCGCATTATCAGCCACTCGCGTAACAGACAAAACTTTTGCATCAATATTAAAGAAAGATAAAATAAAAAGGAATTTTAACGTTCAATTTACAGTGAACCAAATTCACAATCCCATCCAACCGAGAGCAACGGTTACATAGAGGCAATCATAACAAGCTGGTCGAGGAACTGATCGATCTTTTGCGTGAATGCCTCCTCCAAATCTTTTATGGCTTCAGCCAGTGCCAAGCGCAATCGCTCTTCTAGACCAGGATCCTTCTGAAACAACGTTTTCGCCACAAATCCAAATGTTTCACAGTCTGATTTGAATGCCTGAAACAAATTGACTATATCATTTCTTCCACTTATCACGCAACGCACACAGCGGCAGAAAGATTACGGTAAAAGAGAACACAACTAAGGAGACAGTGATTTTACTGTTATACTGTCTGGTTCGAACACTACAACACTTACTGAACTTCCAATATCCTTTTTTCTTTTTCAACTTTCGGGCATACCCCAAGGTATATAGCAGTGCGGTCCTGCGCTACAGGATTACTTAAACGCTGCATCGTCTGGAAGGGAAACTTCCGGGTAAACCGGCACGATAGCGTAAGTGACCATTTTAAAAATGAAAACGCACATCTAAAAGTTCCTACCTCGGTTACACTAACATTCTTAGTGAAGGTGAAAAGAACTGGTGACCTGCAGAATAAATGTAACGTAGCTCCTATTGCTCCGTTCTCAAAACATGAATAAACAAATTAATTTCTATAAGCCAGCTAGCAACAATTGAATAAACGTAATAAAAATTTAGCAATATTAATACTACGTAACAACTAACCATTAGATAAACGAAATAATAAATGCCTACTATTATTATTACAACTTCTAAATGTATCACCATACAACTGGTTAGTGATAAGCGTTTCAACGACTTCAGTTTCATACTCTCTTCAAGTGTTTTGGCTTTCTACTGCTCGAAACTGCTTTTTTGAGGGTCAAAAACTTTTAGTTCTTCATTAGCTAGCGCCGTCACTGACAGGAGCAGTCCTGTTCTGGACACGAGTGGATAACTATGAGCAAAATAATGTTCTCTCGAATAATTACAAAAATATTGCTCTGAAACGGTATAGGACGTTGGAGCAGTCCACTGATATCTTCCCGAAATGCTTGCGCAAGAAACATCTGCATAGAGTATAAAGCCATTAATGCTAAAGCTCATTTCATCCAAAAAAGAAGAAATTCGACCAAGTATTCGAAATAAGTGGAAAAACGAAGTGAAAGAACAAACTTTGAATTTAGAAAGATTCCACCTAAATAATCTGTGGAGTTCCAGCAGCTACAGCAACAACTTCCTAATGTAAATAGGGCATAGGGAAAATCGTTGAAGAAGACATGCACAAAACAATACAATAAAACGACTTTTCTTGGAATGAGCGCTTTAATCAACACAAGCAGCTAGAAATCTTGGCTTTTGATTTTGGTCTGCTCAACATTTCTGCTGTTCTGCTTTGAATAGCTCATTGATTTCTGGCGCAAAAAAATCGCCCATGAAGGAATAAACATTTCCTACTAGGTCCCGCCCCGTTTTAAACATCGTAATCAATTTCTTTCCCAACAATAACAAAACAGTTTCCAGTTGGCAATTACTCTCTTACCATTTCGAAGTGTTTCTTCTTGGCAGCGAACTTGCTGAGCAATTCAGGAGGCAGACGAGCCAATTTTCGATCACGTTCCGTTTCCGCATTTAGCTGTCGCGTGAAAATGCTCAAGCGAAGACCTCAAACAACAAGCGAAACCGTCATTATCCAATCATAATGGTTTAAGTAGACGGTTCTTGATGGTACTCTTGTAGGCAAGAAAGTTTAGCTACCGTAAACAGTCAAATCATCCCAATACAAAATATTCCCTAAAAGGTGCAGCCCTTTTCCGCCCCCTTGCGAAATGAGTTCTTGTAAGCACTCTCACCAGGAATTCAGTTAGCCAACTCTCAAGTTTACTCACCTTTTCGATAAATTCACACATAACCTCAACCTAGGCCCTCTCTCGAATACTGCTTCCTTCACTACCCTCCCCCCCCCTCCACCACTGTTTTTCTTCACCTTCTGCACAGCAAAAAAGCTACACTTTACAAGTACTGCACTCGAGCGCGTTACAAAGCTATGAATGCTTATATAATCACTCGCATGTGGCATAGAAAGTTCCTTCCTCTCATCGGCGTAGTAGAAGCCAATCTGCTTTGATCGCATTGATGTTCATTACAACGACAAAGCCGCTAAAAGTTAGATAAATGATTCCTCCCTCACAGAAAGTTAGAACAGCGCGACGAAATTACGCAGATGTACAACTTCTTGGCTTAGCAGAATCTGAAGTTGACTGTGCTCAAAAAATATATTGACGAAATGGATGCTGCGCACTACACGCCGGCGTATATCATTATATCTTAACAGAATTTTTCAAAGCATGACCAGCGCTGAAAATTGCACATTTTTCACATGACGGAGTGATTTGGACTACGAACGATTTTCACCCCAATATGAGAGTAAGCTTTGTGATACCAGATTACACAGACTGCAAAACACCGTCGGATGTCGATCACTGCATCGAGTCGACAATGAGAAAATGAACATACCGGAAGAAGACTGCACAGGCTCATCTGGGTCGTCCAGAATTGAACGTACTGACATTTGAGCCGCCTGTTGTCCACGCACCGTGGCGAATGCATTTGTTGATGCACTCTTGAGATCGTCGAAGAGGGCCGTGTTAACGGTTTGAGGCACCGTAGGGCGTTTGCCGAGGAGTGAGTCGATATCCGTACTGAAGAGCGAACTTGACGAAGTCGCCTCCGCTTTCGCCATCTCCACGCCCTTTCCTTTAATTGTACATCTTCACCTACTAAGGTTTGCTAGATCTTTTTCTGCTGCACTTCGTCCTTCTGATATATCTGTGCACTTTCCTTCAGCTGCACATCCACTGCGCTCCGGTAGCGAAGTGGGAAACTGCGCAAGAGTGACGCAAAGCACAGCTATTCGTCCAAAATCTAAGACGGCAATTTGAATCCTTCGGATGCTGCCGTAGTGTGCGAGACAAAGCATCGTCAAAGTGAAACACTACTGTAATTATATTTAGTCGGTATAAGAGCAATATTGATGAGTGTAGCCATACCAGTCCAGTAAAATGCCACAATAAAAATCAATTGCATACCTGCACCTCCCCTTTAATTGCATATCTTCGTCTCAACTCACTTCTCCGTTGCTGGTATATTTATTCATCTCTCCAACTGCATATCTCATATGTCCAGCTGCAAACTGGCAGCGTTCCCTTCAACAGCACATTTCCAGCTGTTGGCTGAACAAAAAATCCTCGCACCTCCTTTCCCATTTGCTAATCTGTCTAGCAATTTAAGCTCGTGAATCATCCAAACTCGAACCGTTACATTTCTACTAAGATCAAACACTTTCGAGTTGCTCAGACGAGTTCATCGATCTTATAAAAGTTGCGGACGCTTAAAACTCTACAAAGGAAATTCAAAATCTGCCTAGCCCAAGTGAGCAATTAAACATATTATTCTTTGGCAGAAACGGAGTTAGACTGAGAAATCAATGCATTATCAGTACATTCCACTGCGATACTTATCTGTTCTCGGCGTAATCTCAATAGTGAATTCGCATTAGCACTTGGCACGCTTTATAGCTTATCTCTCACCCTACTTCTCCATATTCTTCAAAAGACTGCCTTCAAACGATGCAAGATCACGCCCACACTAAGTGCTGATAAACATGCAGAGCAGTTTCTGCCAAACGACAAAACTTTCCGAAACTCAATTGATCAGAACATCGAACTTTTCTTATAACCGCGCTTCATAACATTAGAAAAAGGCGCCACAATTCTAGCTTCCACCCTATGCAACCTGTGATGTGCATCGAACGTTTAGCACATTCCTTTCGCCGCCAGGAGAGAGTCTAATGTCATTAAATTCCCTACGTCCATGTCTATATAGGCCATCTGTGAGCGTGTAACAACTATCCAATCTTTACTCATGATGTATCGCAACAAATGAAGGTTCAATGAACTTGCCTCGAGCCGAAGTAACTGTCTTTTCTTATACAAGCATTTTTAAGGAGGAATGTGGCACCCAAGAAAATGAGAGATGACTTCCACCTCTAAACACGAGTCTCTTGCAGAAGACTAGCAAGTTAGTCAACTAGATGAAGATATGAACACATAGACGGTCGATCAGTCAGTCGCATAAGAATCTCCATGCAATAATAGCTCCCTGTCGTCGGTCGATCTTGCGCGTCTTGGCACGTTCTATCAAGTTTTTTATTTTACGACTGCCCACCTGCACTAACATCATGTAAACTATTGAAAACATTCAGGAGAAAAGACCAGTTCATCGCCTTCCACTCACTCCTTTCGCTCAGTGGAAGAGAGGGAGAGCAGTCGAATGTTGCAGCCCAGTTCCCACAAGCGTGGAAGGACACTACAAAAAGGGAGAGAAAAAGAAATGAGCGGACGCAGGAAGAAATTAAGCTCATAGTCCGTTGCGAAGTTCTAGTTGCAACGATGTCTACAAGGAGGTATCGGAGGGCGCTAGGCAAGGGAATGTGGCAATCTCAAGGATGCAATCGTAAATGATGCATCCTTAAGAATATTCAACGATGCCCGAAGCAACTCCCCAATACAGCTGCCAAACAATTTCAACATCTGCAAACTAAAACAAATAGGAATTTGTGCAAGACAGCTCTCATCATTGCGCTTTGCTAATTAATTCCCCGTATTAAACCGTCGAAATGCTTTAATAAACTACCCACAAATAAGTAATCCCAGCAAGCCGATCGACTGTAAAAACCTCTGCCAATAATTCACATTTTCGTAACTGTCCACACATCCCTCTGACCCGACCCGTTCTAGCAAGCAATTTAACAGTGCTAAACTAAGCAACCTTCAACCCCTCATAGCTCCTGCCGAAGCCGGTGGACTAGTCTGAAAAGCGGTTAAAAGATTCACTCCATATTCAAGTTAAACCTGTAAAACTCAACAACCTTGGCTTCATTACCTTTTGAAGCAATTCAATAGACAAAAATATGCACGAATAAGCACAGACACGACATCGACGCAATGCACAGACACGACACCAACGCAATGGCCTTGCAAACTTAAATTTGCAAAGCGCACAAAAAAACAATTAAAACCAACCGACAACGTCCTTGGTCGTTTTCTTCGTAAAGCTCGATGTGTCGGAAAGGATCGTTTCTGCGGTCTTCAATGCCCGTGGAGGGAGTGGTGGTGGACTAACGCGCTAAATAAACGAGGATCAAAATGCGCATTAAAAATACGTTTAGTCAACAAAAAATATTCATCAACGCAAGCATAAACACCGATTCGCACAAGCAACAGCAAAGGATAGCCAGGCGGAAAAATCGAAATCACTACACAGCACTATGATAAACAAATGGCACGCGTAGAACACTCTTTGATATTCTTCAGCGCTTCCATTCAGACGCTTATTTCTTAAATAGCCATAGCCGCACACTTCGAAACTGAGTCGCATTCGACACAATACAAGAAAGATCACTGGTAACATCAACCGCTTTCATCGTTTCTCTGTGCCCACAACTCATTAAACCCCTAGTCAGGGACAACTACGTAGTTGGCAATTGTATACTGACGGCATTCAACTGCAATTCACAATTTGCAAGCGTCACCTGAAAACCTTATAGGCCGAAATGGTGGATAGAAAGGGATATTATCGAAAGAACTCCTTTCGAAGAGTTCTCTCATGAACATTTGCAGGCAATGGCCCCTTCGAGAAACAACTGCGCAGGAACGGTCATGGATCATAGCAGCAAGACAGAAATTTTCACACAAATGAAATTAATTACACTACACAAGTTGCCGACAAACGCACAACGCTGCTATGGAAACAGCGCTGCGCATTTTACGCCGTGTGCACCTGTGCTTCCATCTCATTGCTATTATGTCCACCCACATCGCCTCATATAAAACACCGTCCAGTATTGTACATATATGCATATATAATGTGCACATATATGTATATACACAGACAGGTTTCGCTCTTATTCGCGTTTTCTCATTTTTACGAAAAAATATTTTCCAAAGTGAGTTGTCCGTTTTTTTCATCTGAGAAAGCGAGCTCTTCATATTTGCGTTCTGAAATGAAAAAAAGTACCGTCTTGCCCATAAATTCCTATGCTTTTAAGATACACTGATGCCCAGCTGAGCGCCGTGCCCTGTCAGTGGCCTCGCTTGAAAAGGGAATACATATAGCGGGGCCCGTTAGTGTATGTGATGATCACGTAGGGAATACGCAGAGATATTTAAATAATTCTGCGCTCATAAAGTTTATAGATCTAAAAGGACGCACAAGCCAGCTCAGTGAAGGTTGAAAAAATTAAGTTCGTGTAAGTGGAAGTGGAAAACGCTGCTTCAACCCACTGGACGCCATCTGTGCATGTATACAATTCATTTCGTCTCACACATGGCGGCAACCAACTAACAAAATCAAGAAAACAATAGAGAAACGCCATATATTGTAATGGAAGTTATGTATCTCATTGAACTGAATGACGAAAATAAAAGATGAGTAAATAAAATGTGCTAAGCACAAACAGAGCCTGCCACTCGCCATTCTTATGAACAACGATGTCTGCGTTTTGCGAATTCGGTTTTTTTCATATTCCAAAACAGATTAGCCACGCCTTAGTGTGATAAAAAACTTTAAAAAGAAACTATTTCATAAGATTTTTTGCGAGCATAAAACACAGCGGAGCAGATCGTCATTAAGGAATCCGTTGGAATCGCACAAGATGGAACGATTCATCCAGAACACGAACTGTTCTTTAAACTGTTTAGACTAACGTCGCACTCAAGGCTGCCATTCAGAATAAAAACCTTCAGACTTTTGCATTGCAATTGATGAACCCTTTTCGAATTTTAGCATCTCTAAATGAACGCCAAGAAATCATTGCACATCTGCGGGCCTTTGCAAGCGTAACGCAAGAACTGCTGTGCGAAAAAAAACTCTTAGATTGCTTCTGAGCAGGAATGGTGACAGAACACTCAAAAAACAAAAAAAAAACAAACTGAACAGTAAGCAGAAAAAACCGCAACAACAGCAAAGGCTATGTAGAACCGATCATTTATTAACCAATGGTGCTTTCGTGGAACATACTTCCTATATTAAATTAGTGGCATTAAATACCCTCCAGACTAATGTTTTACTCACTGTCTAACCGTTACCTTTGTTATGTTATTCGAGTAAATTCGGATCTTTTGCTGCTCAAAAAGTAATCATTTCACTGATTGCAGTGTGTCCTTTTGTAGTGACACAATCGTTCATAGTGTAAATCTTCCGATGGTTATTTACTCGTTAGTTATTCTGTTAAAATAGGATGCTGTTCAGTCACCTGCAAACAAACAATCAAAATCTGAATTCCATCAAAAGATTATAGGAAGTGCCGCGAAAAAAAAACTGAAATGAGTTTCGATGTAACACTTGGAAAAGTGCAGCAGCATTTTGGAAGAGCTTATGACGGGAACAGAACATTTTAGGAACAGAAAAACCGGTGAAAATATTTAGTAATGAAGGAACGAGTTTTATATTACGCAGAAGCATAATACAACCAAACAGACCACCAATAAAACGGCAACAAAGAACGGGACAGAGCTAACCGCTCAAAAAAAAACTTGTTAAAACAGAACGTGAGTAAAAGTGAAAAAGGAATACTACGAACTCTAGGAATAAGCTAGAACGTTAACTAAACGCCTACCATATCGTCGGGTTGTTCTTTTACACACACATTTGTAAGAGATGGGGAAGGTCCATTTGTGGGGTTTGACCTCTTCGAATTCCACTGGGACTGGGGCTCGCGAACAACGTGCTTCGGTATGTCCTCCTGCAGCCACTACCATATTAACCTCAACTGCACCACAATACAGCACTACCTTTAAACTGTTCATATATAGGCAGACCGAGAAGAAAACAGCACGACGCGAAAAATGCGAGCCTCTAAACCGGAAATGCTGAATTACTGAACAGTATTCTGAGGGCTCACATTTTCGTGTATAACTATCAATTATTGATCGACTTCAAATTTCCTCATTTTCATGCGGTAACTCCTTTTTCGAATCCAGCAGGAGTCTCTATGAGGAGATTACTGAATGAAAGGAAGATAAAGCGAAAGTTACCCGTCTGCTAAAAAATTAAAAAAGGTGACTGCTTTATGCCCATCAATGAAAGAGAACGGAAAACAGAAACAAAGGCAAAGAAATGGTGCGCTGTCACGTCTGCTTGCCAGCTACGCCAACACAGTTCAGTTCAACACAGGTCTCACTGAAAACAAATCACCTAATTTCCTCCAACAAAACCTTTAACGCTCCGCGAAAAGAAGTTCCTGAAAAACGCATATCGACTAAACTGAACTTTCTCCTCAGAACTCCTTGACACATACAGACAACACCACGCAATGCACTGTCGACGGAAATCGGTAAATGTGAACTAGCGAGCGAGACGACTCGCACATATCGAGGCGAGTGCAAAGTGCATCGTAGGGTCACAATGCAATGCTGACATATTTGAAATTTTTCAGACCCTACTCGGCTATATGGAAAGTTGACTGGAAATAATAAGAGCCATGCACACAAAATCCACGGCAAACACTCAGTGCACACCCATGCACGCCTCTGCACAAAAATTTACTGTTAATGATGCCACTGCACCATTTATCTGGAACGAGTACTGCACTACACTTCCGAATTTCGCGTTCTACTACACTGTACCGTGATATAAAATATAGTGAGGTAAAAAATTAAAAACTCAATTGATAATAAAGAGGGCAATCTTTTTCGAATTTAGTAATGCGGCCTTGCAACCATTACCAAATTCAACAGGAAGGGTGAGCATAAAGATAATGAATCCACTACGTTTATCAAAAGAGCGAAACGGTGTGCTTACATTACTCTCAAGACCGAACTTCAGTGTTGTGTTCTGAAGAAGTGACGAGTCGGGTCGTGACGGAGCTTCTGATGGCGACTTCTCCTCCCATTTTCCCAACGTCGTTTTACCGTTCGCTCTCGGTGTTGCTGCTGCAACAGATCGCATTTCATATGCATAAAATCAAGAAGCACTGTTCAATTAGACAAAATGAAGCACTTGCTAATCATCTCAAGCCATATGCAGACAGCAAAGTACATCAGCTGCTTTAAAACTCACCCCTCATCCGATTACGTCCGAACGCATCAGACAACACAAAATTCCATACAATTAAGCCCGACTAGTAGATTCAGCGCTTCCCAACCTTATCAAACAGAGAAATTTAAAGAAAGTGCTTGAACATGTAATTAAGATTTTTTGATCCGTTTTTTTCTGCTCTTCAGGAACACAGCTCTCCCCATTACATTTCACAGTTTTCTTTGCAAGAATTTTAAGAAAAAATGAAATAAGAACCCGAGTTTCCTCTTTAGCGACAGCTGAGTGAACAGCAAAGACTGCTGGCTCTCCAAAAAATAAAATTCTGTCAATCACTTCAGATAAACAACTATTGCAGTCAATGAAGAGCATATAACACAGGCAAAAATGTTGAGAAGTGCCTCTACAATGAATGGCAGCAGCGACGAGAAGACAGACAAAACCCGCGCACACTGCGAAAAGATCGCACAACTCAAAATGAGGGCTTTTTAAATTTGTGATTTCATACAAAAACATAAGTTAAGAACGGATAATCTGAATTCAGTGACAGCAACAGTTCTCCAACATATGGCTGAATGAAATTTTCAACTGCTATTGCTTGTTTCCTAAGACCTAAACCGGTTGGTAAGCTCGTTACGGCGCTATTACGATGTGCGCTTTGTACAATTTTGATTGAAACAGTGCAGCAAAAGTAAGAAAACCAAACTAAGAATGCTTAGCTACATCAAAACACTGCTGCGTCACCCGCAATCACACCCTGCTCTTGATACGTTTTATGAAGTGAAGCTGACCAAGCAAAGATACTCACACCGTCTGAGCCAGTGTTACTTGTTAGCGCCAGTTTGTCGCAGACTTCTGTGCGCTTTCCATATTCACCAATTTCTATCCAGAAATTAACATTTTGAGCATTTCTGCAGCGTAATAGCCCAAGTTCTGATCATCCCTTGTTAGAGTACTTCTATATACAGATCACCCAGAAATCCATGAATCACACCTTAATTCTTTTTTCTGACAGCCTCCAACTACCCCAGCCTACGCTTGTAAAATCCATTGCCATAGCTCTTAAGGTGAAATTCATTACTGGTTGAAAGTCCGGGAGAGAGATAGACAAGCAGACAGAGATAGAAACATATACTTATAAAGACGCAAGCATGGAAGTGATGGGACCATAAGCACATAAAACTGTTTTTTGGAAACATGCACTATCTTTACTTTCTCGTCCCCCTTTTGTAGTCGTGCTGCAGTATTTACACATGTCGACGGCACCCGGTTGACGATAAGACAAGAAAAATTTATCAGCGCTAACCAGTCTTGCTTTCATCATTTTCCTCTCTAAGTGCCTTTTCCCTCTTTTTCAGGATCTTCTTTCTTAGTTCTCCCTCGCTCAGCTCACCACTGGAACGTCCGTCGAATGAACCACTCGTGCTCGATGAAGTCGGTGACCTACGTCTGCGTTTCTTCTTATCCTTTTTCGATTTTCGAGCTTTTCTCTCAACTACTGGCGATGCCGACCGACTCTGAACAATGCCTTTAATAATAGGAACCTGACATAAGCGCTTTTTTCTTTGCGATTTCTTTCTCGCTTCTTTCCTCTCATATGACCCCTTTTGAATGGTTACAATCTTGCCAACCGATCAAAACTAAACCATATTTCCAATTGTCACCACGCGATAAACTCACGCCAATAAAACATTTTCAGACAAATAATCCGCAGCAACATAGCTTCCAGACAATAAACCTGTGAAGAATCGGGTGAAAGCGAAAGTGACTGTAGAATTGATCTCCTCCCTCCCCCTCCCCCCCCATCTCCCTTTAAATAAACTTAAAACAATTATAAAACTAAAGAAAGCGCGAGATGAAATGATGTTTTTTTGTGAGGATTTTGCGAAGCCTTGAATGTGTTCATTTACTTGCGAAGAAGCCTTCAATGTCATTTTCATTTACCGCCAATTCTGTTCTCCTCCTTGCAATTGTAATTCGCTTTGGTGCACCGCGACCGCTATACGTTACAGTTTCGGCGAGCCACAACGAGAAAAATAACGAGAAATCTGTTCTGGTAGCTGCTAAACTGAATGGAAAGAACACTTGTGACATGTTTTAGATATTATACCGCCAAGCGCAGCATACCTGCGTAGACGGCTGCGATCTCTGTGGTGAGTTCTCTTTAGAGGGTGCTCGTTTCGTAACGATTGAAGCGGGCGGTGCAGGAGAGGGTGGCAACGGTGGTGTACTTCCTTTTTCGATTATCTGCAACAACCACTGCATCACTCGAAAAGAGTTGCTTAAAACTGAAACAAAAGCAACTGAGAAAATGGTCATTATCTGTCACGCCGCAGTTTGATGGTACAAAAACATACACACAACAGAACTATTTTTGACTGCATTTCCGTACGAGAGTTTCCGGATGTGCAATCTTCACTAGCTGTTAAGTGCTGAGGACGAGAAAAACGAAGAAGTGGTGGAATTTGTCACAAGACTGATACAATATGCGCTTTCCGTAATACTGCTTGACGACAAGCTGATAAATATCCCAAAATCAAATGAAGGATGTTTAGCTTCGCATAAACATTTCTAAACAACATGCGATTAAACGGTTGCTCTCGATGCCCAATGTGAAGTGGTCGTTTTGCGAGCATTTGTTCACGAGATCAGAATATTGACTTCATTTCTCTGGAGTTTTTATGCCAGTTTCCACAAAAGAAGCAACTGCTCAACCGAAAATTTAATGCAAGACCTGGTTTGTAATTCTCTGCATTATTTGCATCCACAGTTCGGCTTTATAAATTGACCTTCTCGACTAAAAAAACCATTCCCGATTCTTTTTTGGAGGCCTTCGCAATGCTATAGATCATGCCCGCCGCGTCCGCTTTTCGGTTCATAGTTAAAAATATTCCACAGACAAAGAGACATGCACACGTATATAAATACGCACAGACATGATAGACCTACAATTCGCTTTCGATGCGACAAAAAAGAGCAAAAAAAATATTCACAAGAATATGTTGCGTTCTTCCGCGCCCTGGACCCACTCAATTCGGTTAAATAGCTCTCGATATCTCTCCCCACCTCCCCTCCCCTGAAATCCTAAACAGCAACGAGGCGCTTTTAGATATTCTTACCAAGTATCACCATAAGAGGTTCTATAGAAGTGATTTCGAGGAATTCGATGAAAGCCCACTTGTGAGATAAGCCAGCTGGTCTGAATAGATAAGAAAATGATTTGGTTAAGGAAAAGCTAATAATGAAGTTTGTCAGCGTTTACCGTGCGTTTATTTCGGTGTTACCTGCTACCCGCAATGCCTTGATGTGCTGCAGCTCTTGCTGCCCTGATTCACCATCTTTGTATTCTTTTTAGGAGGCTGATGACTTCAGTTTGGCCGGCCGTATGCGGTAACAGAACCGATGCGCGTGAATGTTGCAACCATGCTCACCTCAACGGTTCTCTTCGGTGGTGAAGCTGCGACAGGTGGTGAAGCGGTACGCTCACGAGCTGGTGGGGTTGGCGACGATGTTCGCGAATGGCTGCGTGAGCGTGCACGTGACCCATCGCTGTGTCGACTATCAGCGCTATGAGAACGTTCATGCGAAGAACGACGTGGAGATTGACTGGGAGATCGAGATGAGCTGAAATCACCATTCACAGCTACAGTTACAAGCAATGCTAGGTAGAGCGCAGCTTGTCAGATTTGAGCATGAGTGGAACTATACACATCAAGCAACACCCCTTCCCTGTGCGTTGAGACGGGTCTACACAAGTTACGAGATTTTTAAGGCGCTACCTATAGTAAACTGGTTCCAACAGCACAGAAAGCCATGAGACATTCAAAGAACTGATGCAAACGCCCAAGTTTCAGTCGTGTTTATCAATTAAAATGTCAACGCTTGTCAAAGAAAAAAGTAGGTTTCGATAAACTAAAAGCAGTACAGCATGTCAAGGCCGAAAGATAAACAGTAATAACTGCAGTGAGCGTAAAAGCGATATCAGCAATGACAGTAAAGGAGTTCAGCCTTTACCAAAATGTTCGTCCACATGTTTATGCTACATTTTATTTCCGGAGCACCTCGCTTCTCTCCGAACCTACACTTCTGATTTCCCGCAAACACCGGAATTTGGCAGCTGCCATCAGTGCCATCGGCTTTTCATACAGTGCCGTTGGTAATCGTCGAATCGCTCTTCGACCGGAGTTAACGCTATCAAGACTTGGCACCGTGGAATCAGCGTGAAGCAAAAGTCCTAAACAATCAAAGAACTGTTTATAAGCATACGTTCTAGACCTGGTGCGAGATCGTTTCGAACCAGATCCGCGATCGTCCGATACAGTGCGCGTTCTTTTAGCACCTCTATCGTAATCGTCATCTCTGAATGGTTTCGATCAAATAGCGACGGCTCACTGTTACGATAAATTCATTTCAAATGCGAGGTGAAATTATTTAAAGAGAAAGCGCCACTAGGTCCCTCGCTATCAACCATTTCAACACTTCTTTAAAAGAGAATCTCCGTTTTTCGAAATGAATGCGCCATGAATATTGTTTCATTGATGAATACTGTTTCATTCACACTTGATAGCACTTCCGTATCGTCACAATCACCATTAATGTTTTTTGTTGCGGAAAGATTAAATAAACAAATAAATAAACATTACGAACAAGCAAAACTCTAAATATGTAAAACACTCGAAACTCGAACATATCATAAAAGTGGAAAAAGTTTTAAGAAAATAGGATGTTTACTTTCTTTTTCAAAGAAAAACCTACGTGAAATCATCCGAGAATGACTAAACAAATTTGGACGATTACCGAAAAGTGAAATTTCCAAGAAGCGTTGTGTATGCCAATCAACAAATTATACGCAGTGAACATCGAGCGGAGTAAAATTAACCAAAAGTTTATTTCCAAATGCAACGCTGAAATATTATATTGACATTATGTTCAACGTGGCGTCTCAAACAACATTATGATGCCATTACTCCTCCTCTTCCCTCGTTTAAAAATACGACCGCAAAGACGTTTCCATCGTTTATCACGATCAAAACAGCATTTCAGAAATAAACAATGCAGACGGTTTCAACATTAGCTTCATACACACCAGAATAGCATCCACGCGACATGTTACGCGCTTATTCGGTTGTTAAAAGAGGCGCGAGAGAGTTGGCATCCGTCAAAAATTTTCGGCCAGATGACCAGTTTTTTTTTCTTTGAAAAGAAAGGGAAAAAAGAGTCAACATCCAAACAGACCAATCGAAAAATCAACCACGAGTGAACCAGAGTTTGCGGACAAGATGAAATATCCGCATAAACAGTAAAAACCTGCATTCAAGCTTCCAGGTATCACACAACAAATACTGCGCAATGTGAAAAAATCTAATCTCGTCATGCACACCCATCTCCGTCCCGTCCCGTCCGTCCTCCTTAAAATAAAACACTATCTAAACATAAGGACATACAGACCCATCAGGAAGCTAAGATACGCACGCACCCGCTCAAACGCTTTTCAAATTTCCCGCTAGAAGAACTGACTGCTCAAAAAAGAACTTTTTTAAGGATCAAACAGACTACCGCATATTCCTCCCCAAATCGTCCATGTTTCAGGTGCAAGCAGGTACGAACATTAACCAGGCTCCAACTCAATAATTCAAAACACACCTGTAATCATTTCGCGATGAACGATCATAACTGTTTCTACTGTTGTAGCTGTTTCGGTTACCGTATCCAGCACGATTGCGCTGAAGAGATGCGGCACGCAACCCTAAAAGCAAGATGAATTCGGTGAAACACAAAAAGCTCCCTTCTTTATATCGTAATATGAAGTGATACACTCTCTAACAGTTAGACCGCAAATCAATTTTGAAAGCGCCACATAGTTTCTGGCCAGTGCGGCCATCGAACTCTGCTCACTGCAGGTACCACGATCACGACCACAATTCCCTCGAAAGCAAAACCCGTAGAAAACAACCTTGACTCTGCTGATAAGACATATAACGACGGATGTCCTTAAACCATGTCAATTCGACCGGATAGCCAAGTACCTCGCCGTCCTTGTACCTGAAACATGTTACTCCCTTTGAACGAGAATGAAAAAATTATTCATATAAAGCATTGTGAATTATGCAAGATGAAAATGTCGTTTTGAAAACAACATCGAAAAGACTAATAGATGTGGTGGAAGTCCTGCCGTAAGATTTTCCATATATAAAACGAATAAAAAAAATCTCTGAAAGGCCTCAGAGCACAATGATAAACTCGCTAGCAATAGCAAGAAACAGGACCGTGCAAAGGACTTTCATATGCATTCATAAGCTGATAAGTACAACAGATCATAGTCAGAACGGGAATCGAAGGTGGAGAGAGACAGAGAGAGAGAGAGCTAGGGAAAGAAAGAGATGAAAAAAACAAACACAAATTGAACGTTTCCTGGCGAGTTCGCAAAAGATGAGAATAACGTCATGCGAGAATCCGGAAAAAAGACGATTATTTTAAAAATTCTATCGAACTCCCGTTGATGGAATGGTGGTGTCATTGCGTGGAAAAGTTGCATAAATGTTACTTGCAAAAATGCTTGCTCCGAAAACGCTGAATTCTTCTCCTGCACGCTTATAATGGTGAATTCGTTAGTCGTACTCTCACTACGCGCGTTTCCACCTTTGCTCTCCCCCGATCCTACACAGCGTGCGAGTGCAAGAGACGACAAACGAGGAAGGAATTCTCGATTCATTCCTCGTGGCCGTCTAAGGTAAGGAAATCTTCTCCTCCTTCCTTATCTCCCTTTCCTGTTATGCATTGGCTTCACAGCAAACATGCCCTTATGGGCATAGAGAATATATAGAGGAAAATCCTACACAGCGTGCGAGTGCAAGAGACGACAAACGAGGAAGGAATTCTCGATTCATTCCTCGTGGCCGTCTAAGGTAAGGAAATCTTCTCCTCCTTCCTTATCTCCCTTTCCTGTTATGCATTGGCTTCACAGCAAACATGCCCTTATGGGCATAGAGAATATATAGAGGAAAATCCTACACAGCGTGCGAGTGCAAGAGACGACAAACGAGGAAGGAATTCTCGATTCATTCCTCGTGGCCGTCTAAGGTAAGGAAATCTTCTCCTCCTTCCTTATCTCCCTTTCCTGTTATGCATTGGCTTCACAGCAAACATGCCCTTATGGGCATAGAGAATATATAGAGGAAAACTACAGAAAGTATAATAATACGTACTTGTGCATGCATTCTTTAGCCGCATCACGTGTTTCGAAGCGAACCGCAACAAAAAGTTTGAGTTGATCCTGCGAGAGTTTGATAAAATCGAACGAACATGGCCCTACGTGATCTTCGAAAAAATCCCTGCAAATTGTATTGTGAAACGCCAAATGCAACTAAACCGTATAGTGCCTACAAAGCAATCCCACAAAATCAAGTCTTACATGTTTACGGAAGCGCACACAAACATGACGATGCTGAAATCATCGCACCGCGAAAATCACAATTTTTGGCATACAGAATTTTTCGATTCTTCACATTTCTGCAATCGATTTCGTAGTACGATTTGAGAATATTGGTCTCGAAAAGACTGCATTTATCATATTTAATGGGAAGCTGGGACACAGATGCAGTTCGACGCAATGACGAATGTCTCGATGGAGATCAGATGAGCTTCATTTTTTTTTCCACGGAGGTGGATAGAAGGTATCGATCAACTGCTATTGATCACATCAACAACAAATAACCGCCCCTCCCTAAATAGCACAGCCTTGCGAAGGCAACAGAGATTATGAACATGCAGCTTCGTCGGTCTACTGTACCACCACTATACCAAACTCAGCCAGTACCAAAACTGGTAATGCAGCTACTGCAATGAAATTCAAAAAGTAAAAGATGGTTCCACCGTCGATAAACTTGCCGATGACGAGCATGAATGTGATCGCGTAATGAGGCGGTCAATTTGCCAAAAAGCTGCACCGCGCTTAGCGATGCACTTACCTCGGGTGCTCCGAATATGGGAAGTGTTGTAAAGGAATAGCCATGGTGAGTATTGAAAAGTAAAATGCCGGCAAAATGAACACAAATGATCGCTATCAACAAGAAACGACTCCTCTGCGAGTGGAGTTAGACGTCGGGTGCTGAAGACGAACACAACTGTCAACAAACAGTCTCCTTTCAGAGAGAAAGAGAGTGACCGACCACCAATTAAAATGCTCCTCTTTCACGTCAGAGGAGTTAGGAATCTTTTTTAGTCAGCCTGTAAACAAGCACAGTTGGTGGGCGGACTATGCCACTCACCTTTTTGCTTATTTCCTTTACAATTACGATGGCATTCCCGCATAGGCCAGTACCTTTCAACAACGGATACACATGGAATTGCGTGCAGTGCTAATGTTCGAACGACTAAGTGGGGGGAAAGCATTCCAACCAAACCAGATGAAATTGATTAAAAACGCCTGGAAAGTCGAAACGAGAGAAAGGGATCTCCATTCGATTACACAACTGATTCGGCAAACGTCGACGATTCCGCCTATCTGATTAGCATCAAAAACAAATGACAATCGCAACACAACGAAAAAATCCGCTTTTTCTTCAATATAAGAAAAAAATTTTTGATCTAGAGTTGTTTAAAAAAAAATATATTTCGCAGAAATTTTCACATAATATAAAATACTGAAGGCCTCATGATCGTTATTTAAATTTAAAAAACATTCCTGAAAAAAGGAGTTCACTCGCATTTGGCGCTCATTCGATGAAATATCTTCATGGACTTTATGTTCCTGTGACTGTGAAAAACGAACGATGACCACGCACAGTTCGGCTATTCATTAAAATACACAGCTGGAGGCGGGAGTCGTTTTTCCAATGAAATGTATCGCTTCTTTGTGATCTTCATATTTTCATGCTTCTAAAAAGACTCGCAGCCTATCAGGTCGATTTCGCTGACATCTTTTATTCGCTCACATCTTTTTTATGTGCGCTCACCTAAATTTTATCCAGGTTTCCACGTCTTAATGTAATGAATTTTTCTGTACGGTGCGCGCAAAACAATTGAAGAAGGTAAGATGGCTTAAGCGCTATGATGCTTGGGGCGGAAAACGATCAAACGCATGCGTCAAACAGAAACAGTACATCGAACGAATGTTGACGGCTTTTTTCACTCAGCGTCGTGTCGGAGAAAAAAAAAAGTTGAAAAAGCAGTAATTCTTGCGCAGTTTGCTTAGGATGGACAAATAAACTGATCGATAAACCGAGCAGGGTTTGACTGTGTTCTCGATGTTAAGCAAGGAAATGAATTCGATACACTTCTCGTCACAGTGAAAGTGCATTCTGTCTAGTCATGTCTCCCTTTACTCAGAGAAGATTGTGTGTTTATGTGTGCGAGTGTATACATTTACGCGTGCGTGCGGATGTATGCGCGCGCGTGTGTTTGTTTGTCCATAGCGTAGACCCGCAAACCAATGAGGTTACTGCGACGAAATATGACAAGCGTAATCGATAGCAATGCAAAAGCCCTAAAAAAATTTTGAAATTTGATTTCTGGGTGTTATGGCACACAGCATATAATAAAGCAGGAAAAGCAGGCAACGAAATAACTGCGTCCAGTTTCAATTTGTGGGATCCAGGTAAAGGCTAATACGGGTCAATGAAATAATGATGGCTGCTTTCATCTCTTAACAAATTGCTCCACCACCAACAACCCACCAGTCGACAGTTATAGCAACTAACTGACTGCGGACCAAGCAGAAACGCATATAGAACCAGCGATCTGGCACACTACCACTTCTTAAATGTCATAAGAGTACAGCAAAAAAAAGAGAAAGACGGGCGCGGCACGACGCATGGATGAAAAAACAGAGTACCATCGGTGCAAATCATCCGCATAGCGGATTGGTTGCTTACGGTCAGCAGAACGCGAAGGAATCTTTGCGAAAGATCTTAGATCCTTCTTACAGAAGTATGCTCCGCCCCAGCACCGTAGCGCATACATTTATCAAAGATCCTCACATATTTCACTTCGTTTTTGACAAGTTTCATTTCACTGAGACTTCCCAGCGCTAAACTTTGGGGTTAAAGGTTAAAGGGAATATATTTTTTTAAAAACGGACTGCTGGTAACAACGTTCTGCCTTTATAGGCAATAACTGAAAAAAAAAAAATCCCTCAAAAACAACAGATTTGAAAATATTATAGTTAGAGATGCTGAGTCTCTACTGTAACCTGATTGTCTGCAGAAAAATAATTCGATCGAAGCCGAGGTAGCAATTGGTGAAACAAGAGAATATCTGATCCAGCATATCGTGTGGTCTGTAAGCGTATTAAAACTGCTCTAAATGGTACACTCGCTGGAAGGCGCAGCTTGCTAACGATAAGCAATAAAATCTGGCCGCTTACTTAATTTCGTCGGTCTTTATATGGCCCGGAAGACCGCGAATGAATATTGTATGTTTGCTCTCAGGAACCTCATCATGATCGATTCGGTCATAACGAGAGTTGCGGTAATAATTCTGATAGTTGTTCATTTCCTGATCTGAAACAACGATTAACTAGCACCACTGTTGAATTAGTCAATGTGAACGCTTACAGAACGCAATCAGAAAGCGGCCAAACAGGAGAATATCTTTATTCGAATATCGTTAAAATCACACAGAAATAAACCTCACTTCACAAATCCACTGCCTTGCCTCTCTAGGAACTAACTAATGGCACATCTGAACCATCAATACATCGGAACTTAAATTCCAGTTTGAATCAACACTGTAGGAAAAAAATCACTGTAAGCTAACAAAATGATGAAAGGTACAAATTGGCATGCAAAACCATAAAACTGCGGAAACCTGTAAAAATGCGCTTCAGTTAGTATTCCTGTCCATCTCCACTATTTAGATCTTTCCAAGATGCTCCAAGAAGAATAGAAGCTGCTTCTAAAAAAAGGAAAACAGTACCTGAGCTTATGACGAACGAGATGATCTCACTGTTTTCGATGAGCGCAATCCAACAACTGAGGCCAATAAAGTGAACACAGCTTTTCGCAAATTCCTGTATGCAAATTTTTGTGCAGTGAAACAAACGGACGAAGCCATACATGAGTCGACCATAAACACGTCATGAAATTTCTAACTAAACATAAGCATACATAGGCGAGCCGGCCGTAATGAAAAGGTTTCGTTCTTTGAAAGCTGTTCGTCTATTTTCTACCGACCGACTGGACGACTGCTTCGGGAAATCGTCTAACCTCGTTGAAGCGAACTTTCGACTAGTGCACCGCTTCTAGCTCAAACGATTTTTTGTAAAACATTGTTTTGCGGTCCAAACGACTCTTTCTGTACCTTATTATTCTTAGCCCCTTTCCCGAATACTTCCCCTACTCCCTGCGTTTAGCATACCTAAAAGGTACCTACCTCTTCTCGCAAAAGATACTACAGACTTCATTTTGAAGTGAATTCTTTTGAGGAGACTGAATAGACAGCCTCCGATCTTTGACGGCTTTTTTTGAGATATAACAGTCTTTCAAAGTCCCATATGTAGGAGAATATTTGCATTACACTTACTTCGTTAAGTTCACCTTCCAAACGGAAGCGAACGAGTGAGAAGCAAATTTTAAAGGCGTATGGCACCGAAAGAAATGAAAGATAATGACTGCCACCCTCCTATATCGCAAACAAACGAGTAGACCAACAGCGCACACCAACGTGACGATCAAAACAACTGCACACACGCTCAAATCGATGGTGAAAATACAAGACGCACAAGGGGAGGCGTGCAGCAGCTCGCAACGAACGACAGAGAGACGGCTGCCGTGGTAAGAAAAAAACGGACGTGAAAAGCGAGCTCACTTTTGCAGCTCAATTGTAGAAGTCAAATGAGATCGAAAAGTAAAGACGCTATTTGTGTGCAAATTTCAGGCCAACCGTGCAGCTTTCGTTGCTTTAAAGGACTGTATTGTATCGGAAGGGATTTGGCAAGATTAGAGAAGATTCAACGTAGAGAATGTTGTTGTTGATTTTGCTGTGAAGTCTTTATTTGGCTCATTAAAAAAAAAAAAACTATATTCGACTCCTCAAATTCACTGTTGTTTGCTGTGCTGAAGTAAATAATTCGATTGAATTTCAATTAGATCACTCATTTCAAACTAAATAGATTGTTGCAAAAAACATGCACTTATAAAATTAAACTCGCTATGGCTTTCGTATCGAAATAGAGTCGATGTGTTGCCTTCTCGGTTACGTCCTTGAAAACAGTTAAGAGGAGTTGGTCGTCTTCTCGTTTCCAGTTTGATGCATTCCCACGTTCATTCTCTGCCATAATCTCCTAATTCTTTGTCTCACTCAGTTTCACTTATTTCTATATTTTTGGATGTCTTCTGCTTATGTCCATAACTTATTGAAGTTTGTGTCATTGTTGCGGTTCAAAAAAAACGGTTCAACAAGTACGTATAAAACGAAAAATGAATCCTCCGGGTGTACAGCCATACTCGCATTGGCAGCACAATTCGCGTTTTGTCGCTTATGAACGTCATGATGTCCATCCTTAAGTTGTCAGACCGTTGCCAAACTTCGTATTGATATCCTCTGATCGAGTTTTCAAGGTTTATGAAACCGAACTATCCGTAAATTTTTAGCTTCAACTGTTATGTCCTTTCCAGCAGAGACTTCGCAAAATGCGCGTGTTATAAAATATCCGATCTTCTTGTACGATCTTTTGGCGTCGTCTTGATGTGCAATGAAGCGCTTAAAACATATCGTGAACATCGGGAAGCCATTTGTTCATTGCGTTTTACTCTTGCCTTTTAAAATTTTCAACGAACATTCTTGTCCTCGTATAAGGTAACTGAAATATATACACATCAAGGAGCTAGCACGATATGCGTTTTCGGGATTGCGCTCATCAAAGCAATCATAAACTGCTCGAAAACAATGGAAATTCATAGTCCGGCTGACCTGACTGCTTGTAAACTTCCTCCATTAAGGATTCGTTTTTCCTCAACCTGACCGATCGGAAATGCAGCTCGACCGCTCACAAAACACACACAAATTGGTTATCGCCTTTAATGTCGTTTTACTTCGTCGGGGTTCTAAATTACTTTAGA
>JPKZ01000682.1:58133-81190 GCA_000803305.1 Toxocara canis
AAAAAGGATAGGAGGAAGTATGCCTCCCTGCGGTATACCTATAGGAACCTGTTTCGCTTTTGAAATCCCTTCCTCGCCTAGTGTTCTTATTTTCCTTTTTAGCAGGTAGTCTTTCAATAACTTTGTTAGTTTCTCATCCGGATTTACTTTGTCAATGATTTTCTGTAGGAGCATATATGGGTTCACAGTATCATAAGCCTTCTGGACATCTAACTGTACTATGTAAGTTAGGTTATTGTTCTCCATGTTTAGGAGGGTTTTTTCACATATTTCCGCGAGCGCTGTGGTGATGGAGTGTCTCTTACGAAATGCATGTTGGCAGTTGGGTAAAAAAGGCTCGAGCGCTTCGTAGATCTGTGGGTGTATACATCGCTCAAAGAGTTTGGAAACGCAGTTTGACGTCTTGACATCTGACAACTTGACATCTTTGACATACTTGACATCTTCCCAAGTTCGTTTTGCTAAATTCAAAAACTTCCTTAACAAAGAGTATGCGACAAATATCTTACGAATTTGCTGCCTACGTCGATGCGTCCAATTTTACACTGTACTGAGGAATGGCCGAGTTGAGCCTAGAAAAAGCTGGACAGTAGTCTCCCCCTCATTTAGGCCAACGGAGTCGAGTCAAGTGAAAACACGGGTTGTAAGGCTGGCGAAAGATGCACTTCAAAAAGTTTCATTCTCTAGGCCAACCGGCTTCATGAAATGTGAGCAAACAATAAAACTCGTCTAAAGAAGTATTCATATTTTCGTATGACCAACCTCGCATATTATATGCCATGAAGACGTTTTTTTGCATGGAATTCTTCTTTCAAAAGTGCAAACAGTGTTACTAACTATGCCAGCTTTCTTCATCGCCGAGATTCACCGTCAGTCTGCATAGTCAACAAAATTCGGACTAATCCCATTTATTCGCCTGTAGTCATCAATAAGTTAGTGAGGATAGACTTATCATTAGCGAAATTAGTGAAATATTTACACAAGTTGCGCCCTAAATCGTATTAATATATGAATGCAGTCGATTAGCGTGTTGTGTTTTTACTTGACATCTTTCCCATATGTGATTTATCGATTAGATGATATAGATTTTAAACATTTTTGAGCTCGCTGGGTGAATCCCACAATCGATCGTTCTGACTCGTCTATATATCGCGTCCGAAATTCACCAATTCGTTCGAAAGTAACGAATTTTGCAAAACTTGCATAGCCGTGAAGATAGTTCTTTAAAAATCTGCAGTTTCTAAACCATACAATTTTTGCAAACGACTAACCAACCACCGTGTCTCACATCACTGTTAGTTATTTCGGTACGTCCCGAATGAGCTGGCATGGACTTTAACTTTTATGTACGTACATTTGCGTATTAAATAATCTATTTTATCGAAGTACTACTCTATTGAATTCTAACTCGCATTTCCATCACACCAATACTCTCTGTATTTCTGAGCAATAATTCAAAAATTCGCATACATAACAACGCAGATAATAGATAATAAAATATAACAAATATAGGCGTAACTGGTACGAAGGAGATGATTAGAAGGGTAGCGTAAATCAAGTTCACCTTTACGTTGAACTCTTTTTGAGGTGATAGTGAGGTAGAGATATATCAAATCATAGCGATCATCATAACAGCATTGTTTTTTACGTGATCAGTTACAAACTTATTTAACATGCATACAGTAAAACGATACATATATAACGCTAACGTTATACGACGCTTATAAGGCTAATAAAAAACGACGAAAACGAGGCTATTGTTAGTGCTGAATGTTTTACAAGGGCCGCAAATGAGCTAAATTTATTGTGGAAAGCAAAACAAATAAAAGAATGTGGAATTTTGGAAGCTGCCGACGTTTCCAACATTCCATATTTAGCTCATTTGATTCCTCAATTAGTCGCGTGGAGAAGATGAACAATCCTATAAGTTTATGCGAAATATGCCTCGATGAACCGAGTTAACATCTGTTATTTTCATACTTCCTTTCTTTATCGATGCGTGTTCAGCTTAAATAATTGTTTGTACCATTGGCTAATCCATAGACTTATGTGGTAAACAACACTGATGCAGTCACACTTAAGCGTACAACATTAAGTGCCCAAGTGTATTCTCAGAAACAGATACAATAGAGATGAAACGAGTGCGATTTCTTCTTTTAAAAAGCGATGAACAAGTGCATTGTTGAAGACATTTCGTGGAATGACTTGTGATCTTCAGTGGTCATGGAAGCTACGTTAGCATAGGATCTCAAACAAAAAAGTCTCGTTTCGTTTGTTCTTCGGTTGTAACTGTTGAATTTGCGCTCGGTACATTTTTGCCACCGTCAAGACAATATAAACGGGTAAAGGGTCACGTTTTGGACGACTGCCAAACTAGCAAGGATAAGTAAATAAAACGAATCATTGTTTTGTGATTCGAGATCTCAATATGCATTTGGGCGAATTTTTGAAAGGGTCTTAAAAGAAACCTTTTAGTGGAGGGTTACATAACCAAAAAAACTGATGGGTTTATGCGTACGTCGTATGAGTTCCAAAAAAACGTTCGACCGCTCAACGAAACTCTATTTACACGGTGCGTTTTGTGTGAAGGCCTCCCATCATCAATTTTGGGAAGCTTTTACTCAACTCACCACAGCCTTCATTATTTATATGGGCAGTTTTCCTGAATCTCAAAAAAAGCATCAGAAACGTTCTTCTGCAATTTTCGCGCTAGAGATTTTGCTCGTCTGCACCCCCTAACTGTGGAGATGGGGGATGAGGAGGGTCAGGGGGGAGGGCGAAGCGTAAACCGTATCATGCGTAGTTAGCTCGCCTTATGATAAGCGGCAGGCGGTACTCTCCCATAAGGTGCAATAAAGGATTGAGCAAGAAGATCAGCGGGGAGATAAATTACGACAATAGCTTTCTTGTGGTTGGTGATGGCACACATTTGTGAAACACCGCGAAGTCTTCTGACAGGGTGTCAAAAATATTGTTTAGGGTTAGTGACACGAAAGTAGATGTTCGAAGTAACTTGAGGTAGTTGACGAGTAAAACATCGCCTATTACAAGTTGTAACAATGGATGGTTTTTTTGGACGTTACAAGTGACTTGCTATATTCATCGTTCACTACTCGAGGGCGCTTTTTGCATATACCTTTGACGGTATGGATGCCAGATCGTTTCAGAAGGGTTCAGCGGCAGCGACTCTACGATTTACCTCGGAGTAGTGCGAATGCATATTTGACTGGTTAGTAATAATTTTCTAAGTTTGACGTTTAGTTGAAGATGGCTGAATGGGCTGGAACGATTTCAACAATAGATATGTTGACTTTTCTTGCAAACACGTATTGGCTTGATGCGCATAGACGCTTTCGATATTGGACAGTGCATCATCGTGTCACGGTAGTAATGTGTAACGTTAGGCTACAACATTTAATTTCGTTGTATACACATCTGATAAATATGGTAGTTGAATGCTTTCTGAAAAGTTGCTTTGCGAATAACTTGAAACTGTGTTAAAGATTCGAATTTAAGTATTGTGCGATATCGTCGATAATTTGATTGCGCTGCATACTTGCGGGCATATTGATAACACCGTGATACGCAGCCGGATAGTGATTCCATTGCACAGCAACGCTGAATGATTGCAGTCGTTTGGCGTATAGAATTCCCTCGTCACGAAGGATATCGTAACCGGCTGTTATAATCATCGCCGGTGGTAGACCATTTAAATTGTCACCGAGTATAGGTGCGAAATCTACGTCGAAACCGTGCTTCTCGAATAGCTCGCATAGCTAAATATAATAATAATAATATATATACATATACACATATATATAATGTATAAAGCTACTCCACTCGCTTGAGAAAAAAAAGACAATGAGATGTATTCGATCAGTTTAAATGTCAAATGTCAACTGGAATGGAATAGTGTAGAAATGTTCATGTGAATATAAGAGGCAGTAGAGCGAGCAGAACTATCCCAACCCCCTTTTTTGCTGCACGAAAAAGGATCTATTGCTTATTGTCATTAATACTGTTTGCATGTTATTTTACTTTACTAATATTATTAATAATTATTACAATTATCGTTTGCCATTATTATCGTATTGTTATTACTAATTACAAGCATTTGTAGTTTATTGGATCAATGTGCATTCAGTTTTACACAAAAAATGAGGCAGCGCTCACTTCCACTTTCTAATTGATCGTCCATATTTTTTGTCACTTTGCAAGGATCACTGCATAATGCATCTTTTGACTTGTTTCTTTTGAAAAATCCCTCTGAAGTATTTAACAAAATTGCAAATAGGCGCCTCCTCAAAGCGATAATGCTATCTAAACGTATGCAAAAGATTGGGATTGCTTTCCGGAGGCGATAATTCTTGTTTCTCCACTTTAAAACATTCCGTCCGCTTCCGTCTAGCCCTTTTTTCCCGTACACCGGTACAGTTTTTTTTTAAATGATACATAATCGTTGCTGCCATATTTTCACCGATCAGTGGTTGCAGTACTAAGGGAATGATATAATGTATAAATTCGGTTGGTGATAGCTACCGTCACCTTTTCAAAAAGTCGTTTATCTAAAGAGGTAGTCAATATAAGATAAGAATGGATATTGCTGACACTTAATCGTTCTTCTGCCATTCGCATGGACTCTGAACACAAAAGTGGCCCGCACACGTCATGTGACATGTAGGGAGGGGGGAAGGGATGGACGAGTTTTAAATGGTGTATGTGTAAGTAGCAAGAGGGCAAAAAAAAAGGATTTTTTTCATTTTTCACATGAGGCACAAAGGTTTGACCGATAAGTGTGCCGATAGGCTCATGATTTGAACGATGAGAAACTATGTAACGCAGCAGCGCCACATGTTTCTACTCAAGCGGGTAAAACGGAAGACGGAATTTCAAAATCTATCCCAATTAAGCTGCAGACCTGTGTATCACATTGCATCTTTTATATCGGATTCAACGTAGATGGCTGTGTGAATGCACTGCCATGGCATTTGGCGTCAAAGTTCAAGCTCGCCTACCTCATCATCAGGGTCTGAATTGGCGTATTTATCGCTGCAATCTTTCACCCAAAATTCAGATGGCAGAACATCGTGACTGATCATCTCTCGCAGCCATTCGCTCTGCTCCGTGTCACTGCAATTTTCTACTGAGTTGACTGCGAAGAACTGTCCAGAGTCTGCAACATTTCAATCGCATTTGCCACGACGGTTGGAGTGTGTTAAGTAGGTTTTGTCGATGTTGATAGCCTATAAGACTTCTCTTCGCGTGCCACTGCACGTTTTCTGAGAAGATTGAGCTTTTTTCTAGTTATCAAGAATGCGGTTTGGTAACAGCCTAGAACAGCCACACATAACAACCGCATTATTCAAGGGCGACATTCAGCTCAGAGCTACACCAGAGGTCACTTGGATGGCGATGAAAGTTGGTGAACTGACCTTCGTAAATGACAGTTATTGCGAAACTTCTCAACGTTAGCCGTCGTTGCGGGTATGCCAAGATAAAGAAGATACCACCGAGACATTAGACAGGGATTCAGAATCGATGTGCCATATAGCTCATTATAATAGACTTGATACGAAGGTGACTTGAGATCAAATGAATGGATCACCGGATAAATTAACACCTGGCACTGAAAAATGACCCCAGCTAAGGAAACGAGACTGAAAGCTTAAGTGGTTGTCTACATTTATCACGTCATCGGCCCATAAGCTGTTTAGATGAGAATGTTGAAATCACATGTATTGTTCGTCCGAAAAAAATTTCTTGAGTATGTATTTGAGGTGAAGCAGTCAGCGGTGAAAACGAAGTGAATATCGGAGATTGAGAACACCTGTGCACACCCGTTATCAACTACAAAAGTGCGCGAACATCCGCCTCACGTCAACTGTAGCAAACGATGGCGTTACGCATGTTCCTCTGACATTACATTAATCTGGTCTGACTTAGACGAAGGAAGAAAGATGGTCTGAGAATGGCTTATGGGTGAACGCAATGAACAGTGACACCTGCCGCTCAGTTAAACTGTGAAAACAAAATTGCATGCACAGGTGCACCATACGATGAAATCATTAATGAAATCAAATGTGGAAATTACTAAACGCTTTAAAATGATTTCTGCTAGTGGCGCGATTCAATGTGTTGCAAATTACTATGACTTAAGTTTCTTTTACAAAAAAAAAAATCGAAATGCTGAGAGCGCTCGAGATCAATAAATCGCCCGCTCAATTCAACCCTTTGGCTGCAGATCTCATCAAATGCACATAAAGACTTTTTTGAAGCATTTTCTTCAGAAAATTACTTATGCGCACCATCTGTGATCACATTTTTCAAGATAGCTCTAGCTCGAACCTTGGGTAAAAGGAGTTTGTTTCGGAGTTGTCGCTGTGCAATTACTGTACTAAGATTACCACCCGCACTGTCGCCCATTATGCAGATTCGATTGGGGTTAATGCCAAAGCGTTCGTGTTCTTCGTTGACAATTTTATGGAACACAGCTTCACATTCGTTCACCGGTCCCGGATAAGGGTTTTCCGGGGATAGCATATAGTCAATCGATATCATAAGTGTACCCAATCGAGCAATCAACATATAAATGACATTATCGTAGTAACCTGTAAACACAACCAACACATCGGATGTTTATAGTTACTGTAAACTGTTAAATTCGGTCCTCCTACCTTTCAACACATCTACCCTCTCAAAATCACCTCTCATGGAGATAGCAATTCGCACCCCTCCCCACCCCCTTGCAAACTTAGTCTTAAACTCAAAATTAATCACACTATGCCTTTGGACATTCTATTTCACTTACGACTTCCTTAAGTTCAGCCCTCCCTCTAATTCAGTCCCCCTTCTAGGAGATTTCCTTTCTTCAAATTCAGTTTCCATTCAGATTAACTCCTCCACTTCTCCTTGAAGAACCGGGAGGCTCAGCATTGTAATTTTAATTCGAGGGTTTAAAGCATGTAATAACTGGTTCTACATTAACTACGCGTTTTTCTGAGCAACATGGAAAAGCAAAACTTGAACGGCATGCACAGTGTTCGACCTACGCAGTGGTATATTCCAGCGATAGGGTGTTTGGACTGTCGCTTGGATCGAGCCGAGAAACTTAAGGAAGAAAACGATTTGGCAAAGAAAGGTCACCAGTTTTTTAAAGCGTGGCTCAGTGTGACACTGCGATTTCGAATATTCCACGGTGACTACGAATGTGAATCTCTTTTGCTGCGACCGAGCAGAAGCTTACTCGTTCTTTAAAATGTTTTGTGTCAGCCGAAACTTTCCACCAGGACCGACAAATAAGTCCTGCCTATATCCTTGCATTCGGGCAGTATGCAAAAAGTTCGGGTATTTAGAAAAGTGGTCGTTTGACTGAGAACGAATTATTCGCTGTTTTGGATTGATCGTTTTATATTTACGATGTATTGTTGCATAAAGTGCACATTGTTTTGATAATGTGCATATCGTGAGAGATTATTGCTGATTTTGTGTACTATTTGTTTGCAATAAATTTCATTCGACTCGAAGAACAAGTCGGTTTTTGATCGCGCTGAACATTGTACAACATTGTCATGATTAGGGAAGCAAAAAGACATTTGGGTGCGTTCTCATCGGCAGCAAAAGTGAGTTGCGAGAGAGTGCTACAAAATTATGGAGGCAACAACCATAAAACGACATCATACAACGAAGATGCAAAGTGAAAAAAATTTCCCCTAAAATACGAGGAAGAGCATGTTAAAAGGCGGATTGCCAGCAGGGTATGCAGAGCTGCTTGGTATGTAGTGTTCGGTCGCCGTTGATTTTTGATTCGCCTTGATGGGAGGTGGATTACTGTCCAGTGGACTTGCCATGCGGAGAGAGTAACCAACAATGAACGCTTCTAATGAATCGTTTGAATGTAACGACTTCAACTGATGATAAATGCTCGACGAATGCGTATTGACAATACTCGAAAGAGAATATACAGAGAAGGAAGTGAAAAAGAGAAATGAATGGCACCTTCAGACGGTTCACACAATAATCGTGAGCAGACATTACACTTCATGGTCGAAAATTTTAAACTCTATGAACTGAGAGGTGCCCAAAGCAGTGCGTAAGCAGTTGGCAGAACTCGTAGCCATTCCAAACAGATCGTCCAGTCGTACAAAAGAACAACAAAAACGTCATCTGGTCTCTCTTTTCGGGCCTCACCCACTGATGCCTTTTCTGACTGCTGTTCTCAGTCGCCCTAGACTTTAACCTTTGGGAACCGTTCACACGCCTTTTCGAGTCCTCATTCCTGCCCAAATAAAAGCAGTTAATTTGATCGATAGAAAAAAAGCGTGACGAGACTCGTAATACAGCTTTATTGCGAGGATGTGAAATAAGCGAGAGAAACAACTTTAGTCTCGCTCGCGCGGCCGAAGTAAACCAGCGCTTAATCGAGGTATAGTATGGACGTGTTACGCACTTCCGCTTCGGTGCAAAGGCGAATAAGGATGCGGGAGTGGTCGTCACCAGTCTCGTGGAGTGTCCTCCACAGATCTTTGTTATGTCACTTGCCCCCTTTGAGCTGTTGGTCTTTGGCTAGCGATTCGTTGGCGACAACCATGCATTACTGCTTACTAACATTCTTTTCATTTACTGCTTAGTAACATTCTTTTCATTATGACGGCTCGATTTTTCTGGTTGTTTTCACATTTCCATACTCTCTTCTGTTGCCTTTTGCTGTCAATTAGAACGCACAGAGATGCCTTGCTGAGCACTTTTAAATCACCACGGTACCATATCTTCTACGTTTCGCACCACTGCGTTCATCTGGCTAGGTACTTGTGATTTTTTGTACCCCCTATTCCCATGTTTGCTCATATATACTCCGAGCAATTCTATTTGGTAAAATACTGAAAACGTAAATGAAAGAAAGAACTGCTATTACATATTTGCGAATAAGCTGAGAACTATTATTTAGAAGCCTCTCTGCGATGGCTCAGCACACAGCCATATAAAGATTTTGGACAAAAACGAACGGAAGCAGACCAGCTCTCATAATCGCCCATCCTCCACCGTGAATAAACAAAATCAACGCGTTGCTTTTCCTCTCTTGTGGATAGTAGACTCGCACTGCCGTCGTACCAATAAGCTCGTTCCTTACTGTAACCCATTTTGGAGGACCGGATTTGAATATAAACGGTATCGCCACTATTAACCGTGTCAGCCTGTTCCATACCACTGGACCAAAAATCACACCGACCAGTTTTCCCTGAAAGCGGGCTATTATATTGAAGCACTTAATTCTTCAGTAACCAATAGTCAAGTTTCTAAAAATTTCATGAGATTATAAGAAAAGATTAGTTTTTGTAGAAATTAGGGGTGTGAGATAAGTTGTTGTTTAAAGTGCAACAGCCTATGATACAGTTCTAAGCGTAACCATTCCATCTAACGGTATCCATGCGGCATAATAACGAAGCGTTGCAGAAGCAACCAGCAATAATTAGGCGTTTGGTAAATCAAAAATCGAATTGATTGGAGCAGTAACGAATAGGAGAATATTTAAGCTAAGAGAACTTACAAAATATTCGTTAGATATCCTCAAAAGGAATTCAACAAACTGTAGTTTGAGACGATCACCAATGCCATCAGGTAACGGGATGTATAGCATCGAAACAAATGCAATAAGCAGTGCGGTGATGAGAAGAAAAGCCGCTAGTGCCATCGCTGAAGCGAACAGAACTTTTTCACCTGCCGCTCGCTCCACCGAGACCACCTTAATTTTACTAAGTGAGCGTCGACCGGTACGTAGCAGTATAGTGTCAAAAAAGCAAAGTTTTCCTTAGTTCACCTAAATTCTAGTCCTCACACTAATTGACTTTACACACTGACCGTGTTTGGTACAGGATGCACTAACAGTTCCCGTATGTGGATCACTGACCATAATTAGCGAAATATGCACGATGCATATTTCGCTAACCATAGCACTAATAGTTTGGTGATCTCGCTGTTGTCGCTCTAATCGTATTCCATAGATCAAAGCTTGACAAGTGTTCATTGGTCCTCCATGTGCACTTATAATTGCTCGCCGAAAGATGTTCGTGATGGCAAAGCACGTAGTTAATCGTATTTGAAGAGAAACGAATTGGCAGCAACAGAACACAACGTTAACGAGGAAAAGCCAGTTGAACTTTTCACAGATGAAAGCGATAATGGATTTTCTCTAGTTTCAGTTGGCTGACGAAAGCAAACGCCGTTGCAGAGTGTCGCTCAGATTTACTTAGGCGACAATAAAACTAACAATGCGCCATTGAGTGCGATAGCGATTCCTCTCCACATTGTTCGTCTCCATCGTTTTTTCGGTTTTATTTTTTCTCATGCTCATTAACAGTAGTGTAAGAGTTTTTTTCGAACACTGAACCACTATTTCCCAGCAATTGCGCATAGAGAGTCATTGGTCGTCAGTCTTCTTGCACTTTTCAATATTGCCAGGGAGAAAGTGATAATTTGGTGCAAGAATTTAATAGAATTCAAAAATTAACTTCCCATTCAATTCCGATTGGTAACAAAAATGCTAATGTGGCTGCCAAAAAAGTGCACATGGTTTAGACTAATTATGGCAGCATTCGAAACTGCCATCTTTTTACCTTCAGTTGTGAAGAAGAAGCAACGTTGAGCTCGACGATGCACCAGGGATTGGTTTATATTGTGAATCGTTAGTATGAAACTATGGGCCATTTGCTGATGATTTATGTTGACGGAAACTCATGAGTAAGCGCTTCAAAGAATGCTGATCATTGACGGCAAATTTTAGCAGCAGATGATGAGCTAACTATACCGTATTCATTTGAATACAAGCGCTTCATGAAAACAAATCGAGAAGGATGACATGCGGCTGGAACGATATGCTTTTCCGCTACACCTCATTAATACTGCCTGTGCAGATGACCGAGAAACCAAATGAAGAACACCAAACAATGCGCAAGTATTCCTGATCAGCTGGCGATCAGATATTTGCTCCTGATGCGCAATGAAAGGATGTGGTGATCGAGAACGCTCTTTTCGGAATGCCAATAGTTTTGGCTAACGGCAGTCACTGTTCATAAATTTCGAAGCTGCCTTATCAGAATATGACATATATTATTCGAAACTTGTATTCTGAGCTTTACTTAGCACGCTTTGTAGTTGTCAACGAACGTTCTGCTTCATATGGGCTCAAAGTTTAGTCTCAAGAATTGAACGCGGGAATAGTTGTTCCCTGATCTACGTTCACGGTCAAGTTATTTTCTCTGAATTATAAGCCCTAGTCTCGTTTTGGAACGCCGGAAAGTACCGCAAACTATAGCGGCCATATTTTATTGTGGTGGCAGCTATTTGGTGAGTCGGATCTACTGGACAGGCAAACATACGAGCGCATACATAGCACAGATACAGTGGCCGCATAATGACCTCTCGCCATGTTACGAAAAGCGCATAAAAGCCGACCTGCTGGAATGACGCAAAAGTAGAAACCTTATGCTTCTACTAATGGAGTTAAGCGATATTCAATGTGAGCATAAGCGCACTCAATAAAATGTATAACAACAACTGTTGAGAAAGTTCTCAAAATGTAATTCCTGTAGAGAGTTAGAGCAGTCAAAATTAAGTTTGCCAAGAAAATGTTAGACTTCAGCTGAGGCGAACTTAAAATAGGAATAATGCTAAAAACATGAAATAAAATTGCAGCTGTCGCATGAAAATAATGGAAAACAAACAAAGCCGCTGCTTTATTTTTATTAGACGCTCTAAGCAAATGCGGTGAACGTATATTTTGCAGTGAAATTAGGTCATTTGTAAGACTCGCGTTGATTTGTATGTGTACTATAAATGGTGATAGTTTCAGTCAAATTTCAACTGTTCATTGCAATGACAGACAATCATCACTAGAGAACACTGATGACGCGTGTATAACGTAATGTGGTTTCTTGCGAAAATTTATTGAACCTTTGCAGAGATTGGCAGCGCTCATTTTCTCTGACGCTATTGAATCGAGAAGAAAAATGAATTTTTTTGTGTGGATGAAACTTTTAATAAATGAACTCTCACTTCAAAGGCCATCAAAAAAATTGTCTTTGAATTTTATGACTGCTCAAAATTGATTCATAAAAGCAGCAGGTTAGCGACTTCCTAGAACTCATTCTACTTTGTTTTGAGCATCTCAAAGGTCGATCATAGCATCTTAAAGGTCGATCATACACTGGTTACATTAAATATCGCTTTCTGATGAGATTACTGTTTCTCGGGCAGTCATTTAAAAAACCGATTTAACGTACATGGAGATTGCAAAATGTGTTATCACGCTGATTTTCTTATCACTCATTCACAGTACAGTGACGACTCGATTTTGACTGAAATGCTCGTCGCCGAATTCGTAAACCAGGAGCAGTCGAGTGGTAAACAAATACTAAAAGTGATTTTAGTGATGATCAGATATTACTTGCATACATGACTGGCACAGTTACTTTTGCACATTATTTAAGTAATGGATGCTTGAATAAACTCTCTAAACTCTGTCTCTCATTCTTCGATGGACTTTAGGTATTTCTGTAGCATTCCTTAAGCATTACTTCTACGGCTAAACAAATCCAGGTGTTGTTTATCTTTATGAGCGCCAGTTTGCAACAAAACAAGTTTTTTTCCCGAATACTGTGGTGTTGCGGCCCCAGAGATGTTATGGCAAGATGTTGCCTACTTTTATGACAGTAGAGGTTAAGCTCTGAATGTTTAGCCATGTCATAGAGACCCTACGCTGTGACCACTGTCAGATTTGGGAACTTGTCAAAAAAAAGATTGAAGAAGACCAATAGTTATCGCTTTTTAAAATTTTCTAATCCATAATAGTTCATAACAAGAGCGAACTGCTAAATAGTTTATTTTACACTAGGGATAGACACTAATGGCATGTCGATCCTCAAATAGTCCCACCAATTGGTTGTGCTAAGCACAATCATTCGGTGCGGAGGAGTACTAGTTGCCAAGCACATGTTCTTTCTGGAGCGTTATTCCCTGTGCACGCAGCTTTGACGGCTAGAAGAAATTTCTCTATGGGAGAACTCACAGGTCGAAAAATCTAGTATAAATTTATTTGCAAACTAGATTGTGCTTGTGCATGATGCCAAAAGCTTAGAGACGGTTAAAAACTTGCCGAAAGTGGCACCATACTCAATTGAGCAATGATACCTAACTGAGCAATGATACCTCAAAATGCAATCACCACTGGGCAGCAAAACTCCCAAAACGCATCCTGTCGCCAACTTGCTAGCTTTCGAATTACTAAAAGCTCGTTGACCTCAAAAAGGAGAGGGGTAGAGAAATGTTGACTCTGGTTAAGAATAACAATGTGTACTGCGTTGAACAGTCATATCTCAAGAGTACGAGAAATGGTTGTGACTGAAGTTGTCTGAACATTTATTTGAATTTGTTCATTTGCACTGTCTAAAACTCGCTTTACTTGTGTTTCTTCATTGTTTGAAAATTCTGCTCATCCGTTATGTCTTTTCCGCTAAACTAAAACGGCACTGAGTGGCGTTACACTTACGACAACTTTCTTAGGCTCATTTCTTATGCCCACACGAGAGCCCATAATCGTTTCCATCTATGCGCTATTAGATGGATGCACATATTATCTTTTATGCTACAATGGTTGACTTTCTTATCGAGTTAGTCGCACTTATTTCTAAACCCTCTCGAATAAAGGTTTCATGATTTCGAATACTTTTCAATAAATAAAACAAGAGGGACCTCTAACAGCACAAATGTCAAATATAATAATATTGATGCGTGAATGTTTTCATGACCAATTGAACTGCCATTTTGCAAAAAAAAAGAGCAACATCTTCTGCGGACATCTGTCAAGCAGTTTTTCTCAGTGACAGCACTCAAAATGAGAACCCCTTGATTGATGCTCCAAACGATTACAAGAACAAATTAAAATAGCTGCAATTTTTTGTGCAAAGAGCTGAAAAATACGAGGACATTTGAGTCTCCTGTTTCTTTAAAAAAAACATGGTTGGGATGTCTTACAAATTCGTGATTCGTGTACTTATAACCGCGCAAAATAGTTGACCACTCCATGAGACGAATTTCTAGTTTTCCTTTTTTCATGTCGAAAAATTTTAAATCATCTCGCTGAATTTTTTTTTCAAAAATTCGAAAAATAAGAAAGATACTCGTCAAGTTGTGTTCATTTTTGCTTATTGTTTGAGACAATTTATTTAATGTATCTTTATTTAATATTCTCGATTTTTGCGTTCTTTAGGGCGAACAGTTCAGGAGAACTTAATCCAGGTGAAATTATTCAAAAAAATTTTTCAACAACAAATTGCAGTTTAGACATTTGACTGCAGCAAAATCTGTATGCCGACACAATTCTGACAGAATGACGTGAGAGGACGTCATCGAAGAAAAATATTGCTATCAACGAGTGATACAGTTCGTTACGGATGCGAAGGTGCAGGCATCACATATTTCACGTGAACAGGTTGCTATATACCGTATTGCTATCAATAGACGCCCTTTCTCTTTACAATTTCCCTCTTAACACATGCGCACTCTTACCCTTTCGAAGGCGGAGTATCATTTCAAGGGAGCGACCATACTTGCTACGATTAAATATTTTACGAAAACAGAAAACACGTAACAAAACCTGTTGAAATGACTTGCAAAGTATCTTTTAGGTGCCATGAAAAGCACCTCCCACCACCCTCTTCTCTCTCTCTCTCCTCGAAGCTGCAATGTTATAAGCCACGCGGCAACTACTGGACTTATTTGCTATGTATTACACTGTTTGAAAGATGCTATAGGATGTGTGTCAAGATATTTTGCAGCATAATTTCATATGTTTGCCAACGTGAGCGCATTTCTAATAGCTGCATATACCAGGAACGTCTCAAGTGAACGTGACTAAAAATTAAATGAAATGTACTCCTTAAAGACATGAGTGACATGAGTGCATTTACTCTCTCTGCAAGACGACATTTGCTCTCATTAAAAGCATCAGTGCATTCAGAACTTTCGAACTCTATTGAAGAGAGTAAATGCCTTCTAAGATTTCTGTGGGCGAACATTTCGCGATTTGGAGAAAATAAAATATTTCCTTAATAACTGGAAAAAAATACCGACTGCTTTTTCTCAGTGAAAAAAGAATGAAATTCGGAGAACATTCACTGAGAAATGTTGTACGATTGTGGTCACTCATGCTCGTATGTAAGTTCCGGTCCCTCTAATTTAACTTCATCTTCTCCGCCGCCCTCTTCGCTGGTCTCGACCTATTCAAATCAATTTATTTATATAAATGATACACGAATGAAATGTGTCTTTTAGGAGTTCAGTGGTGTGTTTAGGCAAATGAGATTAAAATAAGTTGAACGCATCCAGAACTGGCTTTGCCAAAATGTTATGCTTTTTCACATTACTATCTCGATATGCTGTTCGAGCTGTGCTGATGTGTTGCCGAGCAGCAACAAAAAGAAATTGTGTTAACCGCAAAGTGCAAAATACACTCCACAAATTAAAACCTCGGTCGCTTCATTATAAAAATTTTTGGCCTGATCACTGTCATTCTACGATGAGAGCATTTTCTATAAGTGACTCTTCCGTTGAATCAGTGCCTGTAAGCAACGTACTGGATTGGATACAAATGGGGACGCGCACTCCGGAGCCAGTCGTATATGCGCTTTAGTGACCCCATACCAATCGGTTTCCTAAGCTGCTCACAATCATGAAAATTGTTGTTCCCAAAAATGCGATCACCCGTAGGAAGCGTCTATCAAAGATCCGAAGACTGGTTTTTTTTGCGACACGACTGGTAGAAAATGCAGCCCAACGGCCAGCAAAATGCATGCAATTTTCTGTTCTTTTGCAAATCGAAGGCTGTCTTCTATGGGCTCGATGAATCGATTCGAAGCTGGGTATAGGAGATCATCGTAGGACGGAGGTCATAACAACCCAGTCTCATAACCCTATCTTCAGTTGTTCTCGATTTGGAAAGGCTGAGCAAAAATGCAGACATATAGACAGAAACGCGTGCATACAAACACATGCACATACGCAGACACAGAACGCCACTGTAATATGTCTTGCAAACGTGAAACTGACGAAACGCTTGCGAAAAAATCTTTAACGGAGAATTTGTATAATCGATTAAATCACTTATAATGTGGATGAACGTTCTGAATATTTTCAATAGTATTGGACATGCTTCATCATTTGTTAGCCGATTGCGAAATCAACTGGCATGACCGATCGAACCATGCCAGTTGGTTTCGCATCGACTAACATCGTGATAGGCTCAGGACACACTTTCTTCATGTGCCCTCCATTCGACCAGTTGTAGAATGATCATTTATTGGGCACATATTTGCAGGCTAATGGATCAGCCCAGAAATCGGTATAGGATGGCGTGCATATACCAATCTGCTTTTTGTGACTCCAGCTTGAGTGGTTCCTCATTGAAACTATCGACGAACAGATGCATACAAATGCTCGCAATTTTGCAGATATGGCTCACTGTAATGTACGTTTTAAGTGCAAATTTTGCACAACACCTAAAGACCACAACCTATAGGACGTGCAATTGCTTGTATTGAACGGCAGCTTTATTCGTTGCTTTGTTGATAACAACGATTACGGACGGTGTCTATGTGAATCTGCCCGACGTTTCGGGACTGCGACAGCACCACAGACTCAGATTACCAAAGTTAATAAAACGTCGAAAATTGCGCCTTGCTAATGGAGACGTAATGGGAAGCGCTGTGTTGCTTCGTTGTTTTGCTGCACTACGCTTCGGCGCCAGTTTTAGGCATAAACTGGATCCCAAGTTGTGCACTGAACGCAGCTGAGGTTGTATGCCCAAACAAATGCAAGCGCATTAAAAAATGGGTCGTCCATTTTACGCTCGTTGTTTATCGTAATTAACTGATGCGGTACAAAGAATGGTTCATCAGCGTGATACTACAAATTGTTGGAGCAATGTATGCGTCGAATCCAGTTTTACGATGTGATCTGTCTTTCTTTTCTTTTCACCTCTCTCTTTCTTTCTAAAGGGTAAGTGTCCTCTCTACATCTCCGTGAGGTACTATGACCGGAATCACGAGGAAATGAAGAAAACTGTTTCTATAACAAGGAATAAATGGCTATCGGAAGAATTGGTAATATTTTAATCACACAAAAAACGAATGATTATCTAGACAGCGCATGAACTGTGATACCATCAAATAGCTGCGCAAACCTCCGTCAATATCTTCGACTGCTCTTTTGTTCAGTCCCTTTACCTTTCGCCTGTGCTCACACAACGTAAGAATTCCGCTTGAAATCGGAGCGAATAGCAGACGACTTTACGCACCACCCTGAGGCAATAAATTCATAACAACAATTACCTTGCTTTCCCGAACTGTTTGTTCCCTCGGAAACAGCTGAATATGCAAAACAGGATAACAGTCTTCTTTATTAACTAAAAGCAACCAGTGATTAGTTCTCTACGTGACTATACCAGTGACTTAAACGCTCCTGGGCTGAAAAAAACTTCTCAGTTCTCTTTAAAAGAAATCTAGAATTCTCTTGAAGGTTCTCTGATTCACGAACTGCGGTTTTATCGGAGTAACTCAAGCGATAGGGCTGGAGTGGACTAATCTGAAGCCAACCTGAAGCCCGAAGCTGGAATAAGATGTTCCAAAGTGTCTGAGCTGGGGCTATTTTTTTGAAAGCTCGAAGTCTTGGAGTTGGGACCAGAACAGTGACCAAGCAACTGTGGAAATTAGGATCAGCACAGAAATCGAAGCCATGCGTTCCCAAGGGTGGAAGCCAGACCCAGGTCTTCCAGATAGCGAAGCCGAAGTCGAAGTCGAAGCTCGACTATCACGGAAGCCGGAGTTGGAGCCACATCTCAGAATATGCAGACACTTTACGTCAATGTAAACTGCAAGATTACCGGAGCAGAAAATCATACAACGGAGGAAGCCGCGTTCACTAATGGAAAGTTTTGGCATGAGAATTTCGAATGGGTAAGGAGTTGAAAAGGCCTCTCGGTAGCACTAAAGAGAACTGTCCCCTCTCCCTGGCCAATATCAAAAACTTCGCTTCGAAAAGATTCAATTTGTATTCTGGTGATTTTACGCACTCAGTGTATTTCTGTAGCAGAAGGTATCGTCGCATTTCTCATTTGCGTGATCTTTCAAATTTGAAAAATTCGCATATCCTTTCATACTTCATAATTAGTCTTTAAAAAAGATTTCATGAAAGTCATATCGTCTGAATAATTAAAGTAGTTAAGGCCGTCAACTCTGAGTTGCTCCTCAGGTTTCACGAGAATTTTGTTGTTTTTTAAAACTAGCATTTCTCCTGTTACTGTTGACAAAAATAAGGAGTGCCTAACTGTTGAATGCCACGCTTGAAGAAGTGAGGATACATGCCAAGGACTGGAATGATTTGCGCTATTCCGCCGAAGCAATTCGTTTCATGAATTTCCTGGAACTGATGAATATTTAGGTTTTATCCAACCCAACCGCTCATAAAAAAGATGCACTTTATGCAAGAGAGTGAACGAATTACGCAAATTGACGAGCTGAAAAAGCATGCTAACCTCCGCTTTTTAAAACAGTCGTTCTCCTTTAAAATAGTGTGTAAGGCGAAACAGGGCCTAAGGTGTAAGCTACCAAATTGCATAACTCCAGATTCACCGGTCGCAGAGTGGAAAGCGCCGAAAAATGCAGAAAGGGACACACAAACAGCCAGACACGCGTGCACACACACACAAACACAAACACATACACACGCACCGGTATTTCACTGCTTGAACGCACTCGGCGATTTCACCGCAGCGCATAGAAAGCGACGACAGGTTCGCGACGACTGTTCAACTTCATAGTGACTAGTTAATCTTCGTATATGTTTTTTTGAAAATTGTGCTTTTTCAGCAATACAACGCATCACTTGAATGGTACACGCAGCAATACAACGCATCACTTGAATGGTACACGCAGCAAAGTACAACGATAAATACGAAGTATAATTGTGCATGTAAAGAGACCAGATCAATGACGAACAATGTACGCACTGTATATGTATTTTTTATTGTCCATAATTATTTTGGAAGAACCTTCAGAGTTGCTGTTCGTAACACGTCGAACGTACTCCTTCTGGTCGCACCATTTTGTATTAATTTCTTCGAAGTCGCTTTAAGAACCTCAAAATTTCGAGCGTAATGATACTATCCAAGTAACATTTGAGAGCTATGGCAAGAGGCCGAACCTTTTTTGAGGGTTTGGTGCCACAAAAATGCCGTGGTCTTTATTTTATTTTGCTGCTTTCTCCTGAAAGAGCCAGTTTGGGATTTCTGGGGCAACCAACGAACATATCAGCAAACAGGATTATTCCATTTCTGGTATGACCATCGAATTGTTTTTTAAAGCAAATTACCTGACATATGCCGCCAACTGTTTCGCTCAGAAGTACAACGTTTCGTGTCCTACGCATTTGTCTTAGTGAGGATGTCAAAATGATGAGGCGGAGAGATGCCGTTTCTCTTGCATTCCCTCCCCCTCCCCCCTCCCCATACCTTGCGCCCAACATCATTATGTTGGAGGAGTCGAGCGACTGGTACATCACGTCCAACAACGAACTGTTTTTCAAAATAATACGTCAGGTCTTACCGAGTAGCGCCGTGACCAAAGAGATTAATGCAGAGCCAAAGTGAAACAATTGTACATTGTAAATGGTCCGCACAACGACAGCCTTGATGAGTGCCGGGTATGAACGAGTAAGGCATCCTTGAGGTGGTAAGACTGTAACTTGGAAATACATCCACCTCAGAAGTCAGTCCCTCCATATCAACGCTCCCTTCCCTTTATCTTTCACACTGACCTCATCAATGCGCATGACAGTAGTTTTCTTGCATTATATTTAAATGTGAACCTCATTTCGTTCGTCATAAAGAATCACAAAGCAACAGCGAATGGTTCCAGTGAATTAGTTGTCGGAGTTTAACCGGTTGCATTTACGCGATCTGATGAACTTCACTGGTAAGGAATGCATGAAGGTGTCAGTGAAGACAAGATGAGCGCATGCGCATTTTTCACTGAATTCAAAATACCGATTCGCTGGGAGACGGATCCCATAGTGTTTGTCTGCATGCGGCGCGTTGATTGGCCGGGTGGTTTGTTGGAGATTTTCCTCCGACTGGTTGCGCTCAACACCACACTCAAGATTGACTGCAATATACTGCGATTTGTCCTGCCGCTGAATGAACTTGCCGCACTGGTCGGCTGAATGATACCTATGCACAAAGACAGCACTTGGTCGTAGCGACAATTCCATGTTTGACTGAATGATCGCATTTCTCTCCTTACCCCAACCCAGCACAGCTAGAGACAACCCCTATCTTCGCTTTTCGCTAAATCGATACAAACGTTGCAAGAAAAGTGAAAATCTTATTCAGTTCCATGTTAAAGATCATAGCGCTTCACGTCGTCCAATTCTCTCGAAGACGCGATATAAACGGGTGCCATCCTTCTCCTGCTTCCTACATTCCGCTTCTTCCCTTCGCCGTCCCGATTTAAAATGGCTGCCTAGTCTGAAGCTGACCATTACCACCAGCAGTTCATGGGGCTCCGAAAATGATCGGTTGCATCGCTTTTTAGAACCAATTTTCTCATCGCCATCAAATATTTCGCTTTTTAGATGAAAGAAACGTAAAGTATATAGTGGTGAAGCGACATTAACGTGAAATTTGTCATAATAAATGTCGAGCTGAGCAAAATGGAGCAACGGTAAAATCGACTGCAATCGACTCACTGCAGTCGATTTTAGCGTTGCTCAATTCTATTCTATAGCGGGTCCTACTTCAGTGGAAAATCCACTTTATTGATTTTAAAACATTCCACATGCGATCAGTTGGGTAACTAGTCTTCATTGGTTTCTCAACAACAGCTACTATTTAGTCCTGCAAAATACTATGCGTACGATATTTTATTATGCCTTGTGCCAAAATTTACTCAATACATAGGTGTGACATATAATGCGCGCCAGAAAAAGAAAAAGGAAAATTTATGGCGAGGAGTGGCCGCGCGCTTTTATGCCGCTCTGTCCAAAGGCAGAGCATCAATTACGGTTGTTCGCCAAGGAAATTATATTTTGTGCTGTAAACATTCGCTGTTGCGTGGATTGATTGTATCAGTGACATAAAGCCATCGCTTTATCGCTGTATATGATAACATTACGGGCGCCACAGATTCGAAGTGTTATGCAATTTCTTTTCACATATGCATCGCACAGATTCGATGAAATAAATGCCATGAATTTTGTACGTTGCTTACAGTGAATGGCACTTATGGGCCGATACACCCTACGCAAACACGGGGTCAGAGCAAATCGAAAACGCAAGGTACCTTAAATGTATGCGAAACGCACACGTGAATGGGCAGTCACGTACCAATAGGAATGAAAAAGAAAATACTCCTTAACAGACTCTTTTCCTGATCGCTTTTTGGAGATTTGTTCTTTCAGCTGAACATTTGTATGAGCATTCACTGTAAATCCGCAGATATAAAAACAATTAGATCACTGCTTGATCCGCTCTTTAAAAAGATTTTTTATTTACATCGCAACATCCTAACATCAACTGCTCATGCCCTCTTATACCTTCCATGAGAAAATGTGAGAAAATTGCGAGCCATAGTTGCCGACAAGCATGCAAATAAGTCATGTCTCGCATGCCTTTCATGCACGTTACATTTCATCGAGTTTATAAGCGCACCTCACGTCAACCATCTGCTCAGGCTCCAACGAACTTCAGAAGCTCATGGTTACGATAGCGTGCCAATGTTGATGTTACTCGAGGGATGTCATATTTGGCATTACGGATTCATTAATCAATTCAATGAGACCAGATGTTTAATAGAAGAAGCATATCAATCACTCATAAATGCTATCACGACAGTCGGAAGGCTGCATATGCTGATTCTTTGTTTTGAGAACGCCCTACTCGCTCACGGTCGACCTCTGCTTCCTAAGTGCAAATCGGCGAGTTAATGCATATATTTGAAAAGATAACAGCTGAGCTTGCGCACTAAATCTGGTTCGAAACACTTTACATCACTACTGATAAAACGGACGTTTTTTTGGCTCTATGCCAAGTTCACATTTCATTGCTAATAGTTTGAGCTAAAAATGTAGTCGTCCATATAAAGGTGGATAATGCGCACAAATGGCAGTCTCACTAAAGGCGAGACAGTGAATGCCGCAATCAGTGCGTTTCGCTATCGTTAAGAATGGATAAACCATCAGGCGTTAAAATAGTCGTGCAGCTTATACCATTTGTAAAACCCAAAGCGGACCCATTTTTTGCGCAAGGTTTTACCCGATTACGGTATCAGAGATCCGCGTCAAATTCGTGCATGCATAATGACTCCATCGCAACGTTATCTAAACGACGAATGTCACTCGTAAGCAACAGAAGAGTTTAGGTCCCACCCAACCCAACAAGTCGATACATACGCCAGGAGGTGGACGTGAAATTCATTTAGACTTGATCTGTTCTCAAAGAAAGTGAAAGCGCTAATCGAATGATGCTGCGCGCACTGACAACTTCCCTCTGCTTTGCGAATCTGGTCCTTAGACACCTTTGCTCTTTGAAAGTTGTATTAGGACACTGCCACCCCAAATACTGTTCCTCATCCCGTCTAGCTTCAAAAGTATTTTTTGACTGAGAACGCTGGAAACAGTTTTTAAAAGTATCCTAATGGAACGGACTGGGTCGAGTACCCACACGACCTATTCCCTTGATCACCGACTACCTCATGAAACGCGCGAGTACGTGTTTCTTAACGTATCTGATGCATCATCGTCGTTCAAACTGTTTTCACATTTGGGGCAGTCTTTCAGCGATCGCATCAACAGCATATGCTGTAGCGTTTAACTTATTCCAGTACCACTAAATTATTGCACCAATTTGTAGCTAAAAACAATCCTTAAAGCAAAGGGATCATTGAAGCATTTATAAACCATACCGTCCCTTATAGGACAGAATGATAAATCTTGTCCATTGAACTATTGTATCTACT